>OX411883.1:0-306156 GCA_948293265.1 Cheilosia impressa
GCGCAAACCAGCGAAAGAATTAGGTCCTGTATCCTGGTGAGACACGGAGTTCAAGCATATAAATTGCCGGATCTCTGTGCCCTGGAGGGTAATGGATAAGGCTACATTGTCGGATCACAGAGCCATTTCATTTGATGTTCGACATGGATCTAAAAAGAAAAAAGATCGGAAATACATCAGAATTCCGAAGAACACGGATAGGACAAAATACCTCGAAGTGTTGGAGGAAAAACTGAATGTAGTGACATTCGGAATACCGAAAAATACTTGGCATGTGGAATCACAGCTAAAGCATCTGCAATCAGCTGTTGAAGATGCGTACCGAGTGGCTTGCACACCTACTTTAGTGGAAAAACAAGATCCGGGAACTTGAAAGCTAAAAAAGGATGTGAGGAAGGCCTTTAATCACGCCATGAGGAGGGGAGAACCCGAAGCATGGGATGAATATAAGGCGAAAAAGAAAGAGATGAATGTTACTCTGCGACGACGTAAAAGGGAGTCATGGAGGGACTTTTGCTCAAGCATGAGGAGTACATCTGAAGTCAGTAGACTACAAAAGATTGTCTCGAGAGATCCAGTTTCCAAGATAGGACTCATTCGTAATAGAGCGGGGGAGATGGTGGAAACACTGGATCACACAAATGAGGTCCTAATGGAGGTACACTTTCCAGGAAGCTATAAGTCAGATCAGCCCTGGGCTCCAAGGAAACAAGGAGCGAACAGGATGGATAAAACGGAAGCAGAACGGATAGTGACACCAAAAGTGGTCGAGGGTGCGATAGCAACATTCTCACCCTTCAAAACTGCGGGGCCAGATGGTATATTTCCAGGTCTAATGCAATGGGGTGTAGACTTAATTGCACCAAGGCTCAGGAATATATACGTTGCATGCCTAGCAATAGGCTATATCCCGATTACATGGAGGGAAGCAAATGTGGTCTTCCTTCCAAAACCGGGAAAAAAGGACTACACCGAGGCAAAGTCATTCCGACCAGTCAGCCTAACATCCCTCCTTTTAAAAACAATGTAAAGGGTGATAGTGGACTATATGGAAAGCACCGCGCTTTGGACGTATCCTTTGAATACTAGACAGCATGCATACAGGGTAGGCATATCTACAGAAACAGCATTACATCAAGTAGTACGCGTTGCCGAGGAAGAGCTAAATACCGGGGGCATTGCAATGACCACTATAATGGACATTGAAGGTGCCTTCGATAAGATATGCTTTGAAAGTCTGAAACAAGCCTTAGAAAAACGTAGGGTTAACCCACTTGTAGTAAGATGGGTGGACAATATGTTAAATACAAGAGCGATAAATATTCAGATGGGAACCTCGAAACTCAGAGGAAGGGTTAGCAGAGGTTGCCCACAAGGAGGTGTTCTCTCACCTACACTGTGGAATATCACTGTGGACTCTCTTCTTGACAGACTTGAGGCAACTGGCATTCACACAGTGGGATATGCCGATGACATAGCAATAATGGTCAGAGGCAAATTCATGGACGTCACCGCAGATATCATGAGGAACGCACTCAGAGTGGTTGAGCGGTGGTGTCTGGAACAAGGACTCTCCATTAATGCGGGGAAAACAGATCTAATAGTCTTCACTAGGAAGAGGAAAAATCTGGAATTTCGGCCCTTAATACTTTTCGGATCGGAACTAACAATGACTAAGAAGGTTAAGTATCTGGGAGTCTATGTAGATACTGGACTTACTTGGAACTACCATGTTGAGGAGAAGGTCCGGAAGGCAAAAAGGGTACTACATCAATGCAAACGTGTATGTGGACAGAGGTGGGGACTCTCACCTATGTCAGCATACTGGATGTATACGATGATAACTAGACCCATTATCACGTACGCCTCGGTTGTATGGTGGGCGAAAGCCTCTCAGAAAACTGTGAGGAAACACCTAGATAGGGTTCAACGCTTAGCATGTATAGGAATTACAGGTGCAATACGTACAACCCCAACATGCGCATTGGAAGTCATCATGGGGATCTTACCGCTAGACTTATTTATTAAGAAAGCAGCGGCCCAAACGGCTGTTATTACCCGTCTTTTAAATTGAACAACCGCACCTTTTCGCTTTTCATTCACGACTCATCACTTCCCACTTGGTCTCAATCGAACTTTAGGGTCATTTCGCCCAATCAGCATGACGCCGTTGATGGGCCATGCCATGGGACAATCACCTTGATTTCACAACAATGCTGACTACCAGAACAAACTGCCTTGTTGCCCAACCAACGCCAAATTGCAACGATGCTATTTAAGTGCATTAGCACTGATTGGGAAACAATGCTGAGTTATCACAACAAACTCATTTGTTTATGGCATCGAGCATTGGCCCATGGCTTGCACAACCGACGACAATATTGCTGAGCGCAACAATATTGACATTTGTCATTAGGTGTGGCAATTTGACAAATTGACGCACGGCCATCTATTATTTTTAAACAATAATACCGACCATCCTTACGAAAAACCTGCCTTACCTACCTATTTAGGACTACATCATTACCAAAAACCTACTTTTCCGACTCGAACCAAAAATTTGAGTGTCCCCAATAATCTACAAAAACACCCCCCACTACCATCCCACAAACCTAACCAATATTCTATGATTATATCCACTATCATCCTACCTATATTACCATTAACATCCTCTATAAACCTATATAAATAAAAAAATTGTGTTGGTTTGTCGCCGATTCACGCCTTAACGCATCTACCGATTTTAACCAAATTTTCACACATCTCTGGTATTGGTCTATATATCATTTTAGTGAAGTTTGGTTGAAATTGGAAAACGTATGCGTGGGTTGTGCGTGCTTGGAAAAACACATGAATTTCAGTACATTTTGGTTTTTGAATGATTTTTTTAGTGATTTGACATCTCAAGATGTCGTTCGAGAAGCTGAAGACTACTATTGGAAGATTATGACAATTTTTTTACCAAAACCGAAACAAAAAAATGTGTTTGTACTGTAAAATAAGTTTTTTGTTTTTCTGGGAAATCAATTTTTATTTTGTCAAAATACTTTTTCGAGTTTTCAATCAGGTTCTTCATGTTTTCCCAACATTTTGAAAAAGTTTAGTGCTGCGGTTCCTACGCTGGTACCTTTAACTTATTGAAGATTGATTTCTTATAATTTAATTTTTTTTTAGTTTGTATCAAAAAAGCCACGTCAGCGGAGAAGTGATATTGGTAGTCGGTTACGTAGAACGCAAACTAGATCAATGAAAGGCAAAATCAATCACAAGAAGAGCGAGAAAATCAAAATCGAATTCAAAGAGAACGTATGGCCAGATCACGTTCAGGTCATTTTTAATTTTAACTTTTAAATTCATTTTTACTCAATTCATTCATTAAGTTCAGGTCATTCATGTGAACATCGTAATGAGCAAGAGAGATTGAGAATGCAATCGCATCGCACACCAAGAAATATTAATGAAAATGCTGAACGAATCAATGTTAATGTTGCTTTAAATGGTGCTGGATTTCGATATAATAGTGCCATTGATTATAGTTTGCACAAATTTGTGGTTATTGGCGCAATGAACAAATTATATCAATATTGTAATGCATTCAAATTTGGAAATAAAACTTCTGGAATGTGTTGTGCTTCTGGGAAAGTTCGATTACCAGAATTACAATATCCACCTGAACCATTACGATCATTACTTTCTGGCACAACACCAGAATCAAAACATTTTTTGAATATCATTCAAATGTACAATTCATGCTTCCAAATAACATTTCGGCATCAGGCATTTCAAATGAAACATTGAATTGACCGAATTACATGAAGCAGTATGTCGGCGCAGTGGCTTAGTGGTAAGTGTGTTGGACTACTAAGTGAAGGGTCCCAGGTTCGAATTCCGAAAAAAAAAACAAAATTCAAAATTAAAATTTATTTTCTACTGCTCAACATCTCGCAAATATCCGAGAGTATAATTGTCGTGAATAAGCTTCTCAATTGGCCATTTTGACTCGGCATAAAATTGTACTTCCCTTCCATCCGTCCCAAAAATTAAAAAAACTCACAAAACTAATAGTTGTGAGAAACTAGGCCTTAGGTCCCTACGGATCTGTTGCGCCGACTATTTATTTATAGTAAATATCGGAATTATTTCATGCTTATTTTGAGATTCGATTCTTTCGAAAGCGTGTCGAATTTGAAGAGTCTGTATTTTGAATTTCGAACAGATAGGAAGTTCATTCTATCAATCGAACGTTCATTTTTCATTCCAGTGTTGAGTATATTTTCACTTTCTAATCGTTCGCAACAAATGTCATTTTTCTATTCGTCTGTATTTTCCTAACGCTAAACAGTGATATTTGTTGTTTTTCTATATTTTCTTGAGGGATTTTTTTTTCGGAAATGGATTTGCGGCATCCTCCTGTATGAATTGTTTTCTTCTTTCATCCATAAACAAAACAATCGCCATGTCTGCTGGTATTTGTCACCGATTGTTTACAGAAAAACTGTATCAAAAAAATATTTATTTCGTTTATACAATAACCATATTTAAGAGGTAGTGTGACCAGAATTGAGTTGAATAAATAACTTAAAAACTTGAGGTTCAATATAACATAAACCTTCTTTTTGCATTCTTTACTTCAACAATATGGGTTCGCAATTTTATAACAAAATTTAAAACCTATTTTAGATAAGCTCATATTTAAACTTCAGACTTTAGCATGTCAAAATATTACTAATAACACATTTTAATATTCTTAAGCCTGGTCCCATATCAGAAAAGACTTCTACTTCACATTTTTGTAGATCGTAGCATGTATTTCTCAATAAGTAGTTAATAGATATTTTTTGTTTTATTAAAACAATGAAAAAAGAGCCTCTATAAAAAAAAACAAAAGTATGTTCACTCCATATAAAATAAAAATGTGCAACCGCTGATTTCGAAAATTGAATTCATTAAAATTCATTTTATGATATTCTCGATAGTGAATATCATTCGTTCGAATCTCAAAATACACAAAGTTCATTCGAACGAATAGAGACATAGATTATTCGTTCGAATCTGAAAATAAGCATGATTATATTCATTTCATTAACGAATTTGGGCGGAACGAAGTTCGGCGGGTCAGCTAGTTGTACATATTTATGTAGGTAGAACATTGAATTATTATTATTAAGGATTACATTACAATGTAGGATAAATTACATTCTAATACTGAGGGATAAGTGCTAGCTACCAGGGCTTTCGGCTTCCCTAGAAAGGTTTAATTGTTAAATAAGCTTGTCGAGGTTGATAATTTTTAATATCTTAGTTAAAAGTTTACTATTATTTTCTGTAGAGTGCTTACATAAGTATATCGGTAAAGATTTGTTTGTAATATTTCTTATTAATGATTTTTTTGGCGTTTCAGTTTTTGGTTATATGCGGGATGGTGAGGGCTTCTTTATTATATATGTTACATCTTGGTGGGCCGGTTTTGGATAGTAAGTAGCTGTGTGTGTTATGTTGGTGTGCCCCATTCTAAGGCGAACGAAACATTTGGTTAGATGTCTGGGCATATTGGCAGGGTAGATAGTTCTCAAGCCTCCCGGATTGATAGTGGAGTAGTGGGGGAGTATAGGCGCCAGGAGTCCACCAAAATATTAAGCCAGTGTATTTGGATTGATTTCCGAATATTTTTTTTGTTGGGCATGTTAAACGTAGCCAACGGCTCTTTATGTGCTGATTTAGCAGCGCTGTCAGCCAATTCGTTTCCAGCTTTTCCAACATGGCAGGGAACCCAGATAAGCTTTAGCCTTTTTTTGTTTTAGACGAGCTGTTCTCTTATGTCTTGGATAATTGGGGTTCTATTGTCGATGTTCTTGACAGCATTGATGGTCGAGAGGCTATCTGTGCATATAAGGCTTTACTTCTTTTCGTATATTTTGGTTGCACTTAGGATGTTTGTAATGGAAGGGGTACTTCGTACTTGGCTTATGAGAGAGCAGTGTAGATGGGAACTTGGGTGCCCGCTTGCGAGATTGAATTTGCCTGGCCACTGCTGTTACTGGTGTCTTAGGTGATGATGAAAGCTTAGTTACCAGGAGAGATGTGAGATACTCAAATCTGTGTTCCAGCGAAGAGAGACCGGATTCGGTGAGCATATTTTTGATTGGCATTGCCCTGAAAGCTTTTAGGGCGAGTCTGATTGATGTATGGTATTGTGTTTTTTTTATAAGTTCCATTGATGGCGAGGTCTCAGGCTAGAGACCAGAGGCCGTCCCTAAAAGGACTGCCTAAGACCGTTATACGTGGTGAAGAACCACATCCTGCACGAGGTGCCACTGCTTTAAACTGAATATAATATATAACGGATCTAGAGGGGAATAATTCGATAAAACCCATAATCCCGGGTGAACGACCGTGCCTATGGGATGTATGGGACAATGTTATGTGTCTAACGGTGAACTCTAGATACCTGGGGACCTCTAGTTTCAATTTCAATTCCCCTTTTCTGTATACAGGGGGTAAGTACAGAACGACCTTCCTTCCCCCTTACTCGTGGGAACAAAATGAACAAAACCAGCAAACAGAACAAAACCAACAAACAAATTACAACAAACAAAAAGGAAGAGACTACTGTGCAAGGATCGAGCACTCTAGACTCTATTAATGTCGATCCCCGGACGGACCAGCTGACTGAGGAAGAAGAAAATCTTCTACTCAACCCTTTCGCCAATCTTGGAGTATGGGACGGAGAAAGCGTCGCATCTGGCACTGGCGCAGGGAACCTAACTCTCGATGTTAGTGACACCTGCTCAAACGCTAGCTCTACCCTATCCAGATTGTCAAACTGCTCAAGACGTAGCAAAATAAGCAACAGCAAAAAGACAATCAAACGACTAGGCACAAGAGACTGTGACGAACTCAACGAGGCTGAACGCAAACGACTGCACAATGCGCGTGCCTACTTGAAGGAACAGCTGCCAATGGAGAATGGGCCATTAGCTCATACACCGGCGGTAGCTGCTGCTGCTGGGGGCACGTATGCTGAGGCGTTGATGGGGCCACCTGCTCCAAAGATCGGCAAAAAATCCTAAGAAAAGGCCGACCTCATCAACATGTGCGACAAGGGAAACTGGAGTAATGTCTGAACCTCACACCGAACGTTGCATCGGGCCACTTGCCCGTACGGGTCCGGTGGGGGAGCGGACATTCTATGGGGATATGAAGACACCGTCAATGGGAAAACTGATTGACCAACATCGGTCTAGTGAACCAGGGATAGTGCCTTCTCACCCGACGACAGACCGGTCAACGAAACCCACTCGAGAACTGTCACACTCACCGACCAAGCGTTGCATCGGGCCACTTGCCTGTACGGGCCTGGGAAGTGAGGGGATAGTTCGCGGAAAGGAGGATGAGGAAGCCAAGCTGTCGGAAAACATTCAGGGCCACAACCTCAAATGCAATCCGGAAGCGAGCACTTCTCGTCAACTGGGTGACAGCGGCCAAGACACATCACTGGACACGACTTCAAAAAGCGTCTCGACGACAATTGAGGTCCAACCCAGCACCTCACGTGGACAACCTGCCACCTTCAGTCGCAAGACTAAAATACCTCTGGGAAAGGACGAAATTCTACGTAGACAAAGACGAAACGCAATACGATTTGTGCGACGTATGAGTAAACGTAACCCTGACACCTTAACGGACAAAGACAAGAAAGCACTCGACAATGCTAAGAATCGACTCACAACAGTAGGGAATCAACCAAACCCAACACGGCTCCTAAGAATCTAACTGGGAAGAAGGGCCACTTGTCCTTCACCCCGATTGCAAATAGACTTAGGATACCTGCAATGGGCTCGGGACCGGACTTACAACCCAACCCCGAACCGATTGCAGGTACGTCGAAAAGGGCTAGGTTGAATGACACCATCTCCCCGCCAACACCTAACGTTCGGAAAAAGGCCAGAACTTCATTGGTAACCGTAACTGGAAAGCAAGTTGCGATCATTGATCAAGGCAATCCTACACGGAAACTTTCCAACGACCAATGGAGACTAATTGAGCTCCGGATCCTTGATGAAGTTAATGAGGCTATTATAAAGAATAAAGAACCTCTCCCGTTATTCGGTACCCGTACCCTCAACACCATTCAAGGATTCAAAGTCATGACATGTGAAGACGGCTACACTCTCACATGGCTAAAGGACTTCATCGCCAAAACCAAAGCTCCTTGGCTTAATGCAGACCTGCATGTGATCGACAAGAAGGAGATAGTACGATTGACTAGGCCAAAAGCCAGACTAAGTTCGTGTCGGTATTAACCGATGCAAACTTAGACTTATAGCCAACGCGGCTTATAAAAACAAAAAGGTAGAGGGGGTAGCCAAAAACTGTGATGAGAATAATCCAAGCCAACCTCCATCACAGTAAGGCGGCTAGCGCCAACATGGTCTACCTCATGGAGGCTAGACAAATTGACGTGGCCCTAATCCAAGAACCCTGGGTAGCAGGCGGCAAGATTAAAGGCCTTGGCTCGAAAGGACTCATACTGTTTGAAACAAAACATGTAGACACACACAGTAAGACCAGAACTTGTATATTGGCGAGGAAACAGTTCAATCTCTTTCTTCTATCTAATTACAGTGATAAAGACCATACAACAGTCAGGTACGTGAGAGAGGGGCTCCCAACGCTGATCCTAACATCGTGCTATTTGCCATACAATGCAACGGAAGGACCGCCATCTGCACTCACCTACCAGCTGGTGAATCGGGTAAAGGAAGAGAAATGGGATCTGGTGATAGGATGTGATGCTTACTCTCATCATATACAATGGGGTAACTCAAACATCAACCCAAGAGGTGAGTCACTTTTTGAATTCCTTATCGAAAACAATATTCTAGTAGCGAACAGAGGCTCAGAGCCGACTTTTGTTATTAGGAATAGACAAGAAGTAATTGACGTTACTCTGGTAAGCAACTCAAAACAGTAACAATAGACCAATGGAAAGTATTAACAGAGGAAGCATTCTCTGACCACAAAATCATTGAATTCCTAATACTTGACACTACGAACCATCCAAAACCATATAGAAACCACAGAAAAACGAACTGGGATATCTTTAATATGGAAGTGGATAATAATATAAGAACACTCCACACTAATGAGATACTTGCACCTGAGAATTTGAACAAGGCAACCGATGATCTTGCTAAAATTCTCGGGAAAGCTCTTGAAAAGGCATGTCCGTTAAGAACGATGAGAATCGGCAAGAAACTACCACCATGGTGGACTAACGAGCTAAGCAACATTAGAAAAGAAACAAGAAAACTTTTCAACGCTGCAAAACGCACAGAAACGGATACTGATTGGGAGAGTTACAAATCCAGTCAAAGAAAATTCAAGGCGGAGACACAACGTGCAAAACGATGTACTTGGAGAGCCTACTGTAATGAAGTAGAAACTACTGCAGAATCAGCTAGGCTCAGGAAGATCCTTGCAAAAGAACCCATCGGCTTGAGCTCTCTTAAGGCCCCCAATGACCGATGGACAGAATCGTGTAATGAGACACTAGAGCTCCTTCTCCAAACTCACTTCCCCGGGATGTAACCCCAACGGGAACAATGAACTGGATTCAGAATATTACACGGATGACGGCGCTCCAACGGAAATGGTGACGGAGGAAAAGATAAGTTGGGCAATCAATTCTTTCTTACCATATAAATCTCCCGGAATTGATGGCATCTTCCCTATGATGCTACAAAAATGCGAGAAACTTATAACCCCACATCTGAAAAACATATTCCTAAGCAGCCTAAAGCTAGGATACGTTCCAAAATCATGGCGAGAAGTTAAAGTGGTCTTTATACCCAAAGCTGGCAAACCCAGCCACACAACTGCCAAAGATTTTAGACCCATTAGCCTAACATCGTTTGTTCTAAAAACATTTGAAAGGCTGATAGACATACATATCTGGACTAAACTAAACCCGGATACTGTATCCCCGGCTCAACACGCCTATACAAAAGGCAAAAGTGTTGAAACAGCACTGCATAGTGTCGTCAGCACGGTGGAAAAAACATTGAAAGTTAAAGAATACACTCTAGCAGCCTTCCTGGACATTGAAGGAGCTTTTAACAATGTCGAAACAGAAGCAGTTCAAAGAGTTCTAACAAACCTTAAAGTGAATACCGCTATCATCAAATGGATAATGTGTATGCTCAAAAATAGAATAATCATCTCAGAACTAGGAGGTGTAGAAACGAAGGTACCTGCATCAAGAGGCACTCCTCAAGGTGGGGTACTATCACCCCTACTTTGGGTTCTTGTAGTAAACGAGATCCTGAATAAACTTGAAATCAGTGGAGTTAAAGCAGTTGCATATGCCGACGACCTAGCACTGCTCGCGACAGGAAAATTTCTGTCCACCATCAGTGAACTACTAGACAGAGCCCTATCCACGGTCAATACCTGGACAAAGAAATGTGGACTGGCAGTAAACCCACAAAAAACAGAATTAGTTCTCTTCACCAACAAAAGAACTATTCCGGAATTTAGACTGCCAACAATTGAAGGGATTCCGCTAATAATTTCTGATAGTGCAAAATACCTGGGAGTTATCCTAGATCGGAAATTAAACTGGAACCTCAACATTAAGGAAAGAGCCAAAAAGGCAACGATAGCATTCTATGCCTGTAATAGAATATTCGGAAGAACATGGGGCCCTAATCCTAGAATAGTCATGTGGCTCTATACAGCGGTTGTAAGACCGATACTAACTTATGGTTGTTTATTCTGGTGGCAAGCGCTGTTAAAGTCTAACAACCTAAAAACCATGACAAAAATTCAAAGAATGGCCTGTATTGGCACCACGGGGGCAATGAGAACCAGCCCCACAGCAGGCCTAGAGGCTATACTCCATCTCAAACCCCTAGATCTCTTTGTACAAGAATCTGCTGCTAACAGCGCCCTTCGGTTAAGCCAGACCAAAAACTGGAAACACAGCCTGACAGGACACGCACAAATTCTAAACAAATTCGTGGGCAATAATATATGCACGGACTATATCACCCCCCGACTAGACTTCAGAAGACCATTTACCACGTGTTTCCCCACCAGGGACGAATGGAATGAGGACCAACCAACATCCATTGGACCAACCATACCCATATACACGGATGGATCAAAGATGGAAATTGGCGTTGGCGCGGGTTTCTACTCGGAACGTCTCGGACTATCCAGTTCAATCAGACTACCTAACCACAGCAGCGTATTCCAAGCTGAGATATTGGCAGTGACAACAGCTGCTAAACAGGTTGCAATGATGGCAATACCCCATGCAGATATTACCTTTTTCATTGACAGTCAAGCGGCAATAAAAGCGATCGCTGCCGTTGAGTTAAAATCAAAGCTTGTAAGTCGCTGTCGCGAAGAGCTGCGGGTTCTTGGCGCGCAGCACAACGTAAGACTATGCTGGGTTCCTGGGCACAAAGGTGTATCTGGGAATGAAAAAGCTGATGAGCTGGCAAGAAAGGGATCCTCCCTTGAACTAAACCAGGCCGACACCACAGTAATGATTCCCCCCTGTAATCTCAGGCAGGTGATTGGGAACAGAATACTAAAGGCGACAATTGAGAGATGGAGCAAACTAGACTCCTGTGTCATAACCAGGAAAATGTGGCCAATCTACAACAAACAGAAAACGGAGAAAATCCTACAATTAAGCAAGAAATCATTGTCCTCACGTGCGAGAAACCCCGGGGGGGGGGGGGGGGGGGGGGGGGCGAAAGGGATTCAAATTGGATAGGTATGACAGTGACTGTTTTCCATGTTTGTGGGATAATTCCTTTGTCAAATATATATTATTGTAGAGAGAGAGAATGCGGTGCTTTAGCGGTGGAGGACTGTTTTTTAACATTGGATATGATAAACGATCAATACCGGGGGGGGGGAAGGGATTCAAATTCGATAAGTTTGATTGGTAGTTCAATCGGTTTTGCTGAAGGTGAAATGGATGTGGGGGGCAAGCACGTGTTCAGTGCAATGTGTTAAGCTTAAAGAAAGTGAGATGAAACGTTAGTGTCTTTGAAATATAGTTAGACCAAGTTGAGGCAAAAAAATTGACTATTGTGAGAGGGTTAGACAAAGTGTTACTGTCGGTTTTAATCGTTTTTATGGAGTGTGGAGTATAATTAGCAGTGATTAGTTTTATATCTGTCCATAATTTTTTGGAATTCGTATTAGGGTTAATGTTTGAATTTAATTTGGAAAATGATTCTCTTTTGGCTGATTTTCCAACAGCACGGAAGGTGGCGTTAGATTTTCTATAAGCAATTAGATTGGCGTCGTTTGGATGTTTTTTTAATTGTTTCCATGCATGCTGTTTCTTCAGCCTCAATGAGTTGAGTTCTTTACTCCATCAATTGGAAGGTACTCTGTGTTTTGGGTTCTTGTGGGATTGGGGAATTGAGAGGTTGGCTGAAGAGCGGATAATTTTCTGAATAATCGCTGCTTCTTGAATAATGTTGGATGATGTAGCTCTTGTTGAAAGGTAGTTTAAGATATTTGTTTGGAATAGATTCCAGTCAGCTCGGTCGGTTCTGAATTTGGTAGAATGTTTGATGTAGGGGGGCTGGGAGCCAAGTGCCAATGTGGGGATTATTGGAAAGTGGTGGCTGCCATGCAAATCCGGAAAAGCTGCCCATGTGGTATAGTTGGGGAGAAATGAGAGTCGGGTAAATATGTGTGAATGTTCTGTGAGTGGAGAAGTGCGTTGGTGAACCATTATTTAGAAGAGCAAGGTTGGACGTGCTATAAAGTTTTCGATAATTTTACCTTTGCTGTTGGTGGTGGTTGAACCCCAGAGAGGACTCCAGGAGTTGAAGTCCCCAGTTAGCAGTATTGGTGTATGGAAGCCGTTAATTATGTCATCAAGGCTGGTGTGGGGGGGGGGGGGAAGGGTTTGGCCAGGAGAGATGTATAATGATATAACGGTGATTTTTGTTTTTAGTTCAATTTCGATGGCAATTGCAGATATATTTGAATTTATTACTGTGGGGGGGGGGTTATGAGAAATGGATTTGTGGACTAGAAGCAATATTCCATGCTTGCATAAGGGTTTTGCCCGGGGTATTATAAAAGTAAGGGGCCAACTGTTTAGGTGCGTTAGGATTTATTTGGGTATAGGAAGATGCGTTTCTTGTAGAGAGATAATTGATGGGTTAAGCTCATTTATTAATAATTGCAATTTTCAATAATTATTAAAATAGCCATTGATATTCCATTGCAGAACATCTATATTGCCGTGGCTACACGATCTTGTTTTACCTGAAGCAAAAGAAGTGTGGGTTACATCGGTTTGGATCGTTTGTTTTTTTTATGTTTTGATTGGGTAGTGAGGGTTTTGGGTGTATTGGGTTTCGGTAATTAACTTTTTGACTCCGCAGCCCAGATGTTGAACAGCCCAAGCTCATTGTCGAGCTCGGTCTGCTCAATTCCCGGACTGCAGAGTCATTGTTGGTGGTGTATTTAGAAGTCATCTGCATCGGGTTCAATGTTGTGAATGTCATATTCTTAAATAAACATGTATGGGTTGATTGTCTCTAGTTAAAGGATGCGATTTGACGATTCGAGGGTCGGAGATTCTTTTCCAATGTAATAAAATATATTTGGGGATGACCATACAATACAAACAATGCTCCAGTGAAAACTCGTATCAAGCCATAATTTCAGTGAACTTATAATTATAATATATATTGATGCATTTAACTTGAACAACTTTCTAGTAAATAATATGGTAGTGAGCCAAATATATGGGCTTGTGAACTTTCATATGGGAAAGCATAACGAATTTTGTATTATGCTAATCTTATATTTTGATATTGTTTATTTATTAAAAAAACGAGTTTCTTAAAGCTTCCAATTCTAATAGTTTATGCGTAGTCTATTTAACATGTCTTTTGATAACGAATCATTCTTAAATACTTTATTGGTTCTTCACAGAATTCCTGAAGCGCCCTTTACTTGTGCAACAATATCTTTACTTACATACATGAATTAAATAGTACAAAACTTTAAATAAAAGAATGCTATGTATCTCAGTCAATCAAAGAACAATAAATACCTATTAACAACATATTGTTTTTTCGAGATTATATGGAAGCTATTATTGTTGTTCGCCATGCATTTTAAATAGTTTTTTTTGTTTAAATTAAATGAATCAACACAAACAGACATTTCATATTGTATATAAAATACATTCAATCTTTTCACTAAGTATTTTATTTTTTATCAGGAAATTATGGGCTACTCTTTTCCACCAAACGAAAACAATCTCGACAAACTGGGACAGAATTGGCACTTTCTTGACCTGGTAATGCAACTGACTTATCGATGCAGCGTGCGCAAAATACTTCTCCACATTTCCAACAGTGACTCTGCAATCAAGAAATTCTATTGTATTACTCTATCGCATAATGGATTTCTTACTTTCTTGCTAAACTGGTCAAATGGTGTGGAGCATGAACAAGCTGTTACGTTTCTTAAAGATTTCCAGTCAACAGCAACTGAATTGATTTCCTCTACAAGTTTATTTGGATCGGCATCATCGTTTATCTATATAAAAAAAAATAAACTTACAAAATGATAAAAAAAAGGGTTACGGATTACAGAGAGGTTCGAAAAAGACATTTCAGCCGGTTTTAAGGGATGATCATCATCTGCCGCTGAGAGTTCACTCATTTTCTTGTCGTAATTAAATCTAAAAAAATGCAATTGAAATCCAAACCAGAATACAAAAAAATAAATCTTCGTTTACTTGTTGTCATTAATTTCCGCTGTCGAAGCATCCTTTGACTTTGATGTAGCATCTTGTATCTTTTTTGCTGACTTCGAGATATAGTTTTTAAAACTAGCTATTCTCTGAAAGGAAGATCTTTACAAAATCAATCTCGTGATTGATGGTCATACATGGAGTGAACGTTTTGAAAAAAATACTTATAATTCCCTATTTTATCAATGTAAAATATTTTACTTAATGTTACCTTTGTTAAATGCTGTACATGGTCCTCCAAAGATGTACAATGATCTTTGTTCACAAGCAGCATTTCATTTATTGGTTCACGTGGATGTACACCACTTTCAAATCGGCTGTACATTCCACGCCAAAACCTACGTATGCACGAATATCATGAATTAAAGTTAGAAATCAGGAAAAACAAAATAAAACTCACTTGATGCACTGTGGAGCCAAATTTGCTTTAATAGTTTCATCGACATCTGGCTTGTACAACGGATTGATGTACTCGTTCAAATGGTTTGCCATAAATCCCCATAGTGAAAATGTTCGCTCTGACAGTTTAAGATCTAAACGATCTTTTTCGCAATTTCCAATAAACGTTCCGAATTGACATGAATGTACGTGATCGTGTAAAATGAAAAGAAAACGTTCATTAAATTCAAACGCATCGTTTCTTTGGTTCATTAATTGCCAAGTGCAGTCAAGGAATTGTGTGAATATAGGCGATACTTCTTTCGGATCAGTTTGAATGTGCCCACAGCGCTCGCTGAATTTGTGCCCAAACGCAAGCCAATCCTTTTCAATCAGTGCCTAAAAGAAAACACTTTTATATGCATTCGGAGAAAAAGTATTACTATACCTGAAAACCTTTAATTGTTCTATAGTACGGATCCAACATGAGCGCAGAGAGTGAACAAACCTGTGCTGTTCTGTCCCAACCATCGGAACAGTGTACAACAACGGATACATTTTTGTCCACTGCATTGGCAATAAAGCTGAAATAATTTACGTACGGAATAATCGTTTTTTTTTTAATTAACACAAATATAAATTTAATTAATATAAATATAATGCTATACTATATATACATATATATATATATATATATTCAGCAATCCATTGCTTTTTTTTTCAATGCACCGAATATTTATTGCTATCATAAGTGACGTTCAGAAACGGATGAAAGTACGTAGCGTTTTATGTAGAAAGGTAAAACCAAACGATATCCTCCGATCGCAGCATTGTCATCAGTTATATATAATGTATATTAATACAAATGTTACCTACTACCGTCGGCTATTTACGTAATATTGTATATCAACAGGAACCTTCCCAAAAGTTGACGAATTTTCAAACTCGTAGGCATTAACTGCACAGAAACCCGTATAAAACTAGCTATTGACTCACCTGGATGTGTCTAATATTGAACGTATGTGCTTCAACCAACCGGATGATTCCAATGAACTCAAAAATCCACTCATGGTTGGCGATTTCTGTTCACACGTCTCAATCAATCTCTGCAAGCTAGTTCTTTGCACATGAATATTCTCGATGCCAAGAAAATGGAATTTTATGTTCTCATAGAATGCCTCATTTTCATATCCCTTGCCGGCAGCCCTATTTGCCATTGCATTTATCTATGAATATAAGCTCGGTGTAGGGAGACAGGAGAAATGATAATTTTGATTGATAATTACTAACTCTGGGTCTGGTGTCGACAACATACATATAATCTGTATTTGTATTTGTTTTCCGTATAGCCTCGAGCATTTGTTCGTCTTCCAGGCAACGAGCGCTGAATCCTGACAGTGGTTGGCTGCAGCGGCAAATGGATGCCTGGTACAATGAAAAAATCAATTTATAATATTTATATTTTAAAGTTCGAGGAATAGAAGATATAATGTTTATTTCCAATATTTAAAAATAGACTTGAAGATTTCTAGGCGCACAAAAACAAAAAGAAGGGAACCAATAATAAAAACGCTTCAAATATTCATCGGTGCAAAGCATACTTCTTCAATGGAGCATATTGTAAAGCGTTCTTCTGAAACGTTTTAAAAAGGTCAAGAAAATATTTTCTTTAGAATGTTTACAATAATGAAATTCTAAATTAATTTCAAACAATATATGAAACAAACAAATTACAGAAACCAAAAAGATGATGACAAAGTCGCGAAGAACTCGAAAGTTATGTTAAGAGGCGGTAAAGAGCAGTGTTATTGGGCAAAAGTCATCAAAAGTTATAAAGATCAATCTCTTACAACAAATATTGTGGGAAATATTGTTCTTAAACCCACTTTTTTTTACTATTGTTTTTAAAAGAATATACTCACTTTATTTGAATGCAAATATGTTAAAGCTGGTAGTCGTCCTTTAGATCGAAAACGAGAACTACCCATCAACATAGCTGTGGTCGCCTCTACCGGGACATAAATTTGTCTCGGATATGTATCACATAAATCATAGCTTTGATTGAGTGAACATTGTGTCCATTTGTCGTTGGGAATGCGCATTCGTTTAAATTCGCCCTCCAGCTTAAAGAAATCCCAACCAGCGGTTTTAGGAAAATCATCTTTAGCCGGAGAATAGTTGAAACAATATAGCTTGTTTATCGAAACTGTTAAAGAAACAACTTATTCTTTCATTTGAATAAAACAAATAAATATGATACTTACACGGTTGAAATAATTTCATTAATGATGTGTAAACATCATGACATTCCGAATCTTTTGGAATTACAAATGTTACTGAGAGAAAAGTCTTACAACGTATTAATAGTGGCGAGCCTGTTGTACTTAGGGGAAGTTTCTCCACATTAGCTATGTGCATATGGAGCACCTAAAAAAATAATTAATAATATACCATTACCTTTTTTGCCGGATGTGTTATTTAGTTCTAATATTAAAAGGATCCCACATATTTTTCAAGAGAAATAGAAAATTTTCGGATGCTGAATACTTGACACACATTTTTAAAAACAGATCGTGATATAAAAAGGGCATCCTCCCCACTTAGTTTGTATTGTTTTATAAAGAAATTCGATTAAGTCGGTATCTCTTAATCATTTAATGAATTATACATCATCACACTTTAATCCACCGCACGCGCCGGTTCATAAGAACATAAAGTAATGATTATTCAATGCGGATTTTAATAGTTTAGTACCCACACAAGTTATTTACTTTAATTAATTGCTTGTTGTCACATTCGACATCGATTTTCCAAGATTAAAGGGAAAGACGATACTTATGGGCATGATAACGACACATTACGGAGAATGTTTATCCTAGATAAGTGTATCAAAAATGGAAAGCCTCTTTTTTGTTTACTAACTGCATAGGTTTGAGAATAAGATATCTAATTATATAAATTTTTGAGATGGTTTCCCTCATACCTTGTATTAGTATGCATGTAGGTATGCGCTTTGAACTGAAGTTGTTAAATTATGCATTATTAAAATACATATAGTTAAATCGCTCGGGGTTAAGTTTTTTATAAATAATAAAACAATATTTAAAAGTCGTATATCAAAACTGTTTGTATAATGACTATTTTATATGTTTTTGTCTTTGCCTATTCCTTTGTTCATCATCTACGTCAAAAATATTGATTAGTTATACTATGTCGCCTACGTCTAAATCCCTGTCGCTTTTTTTACTTACTATACCCATAAATATAAATTGGCGCCACATGCAATGAAATAAAATGACAGGCAAATACTTATATTTGTAAGTAGGTAGTCGCTGTCGGGTAAATACTTAACTACATCGAAAATATTTAGACGAGATAGTGAACATATTTGTGTCTTCTGAAGTGATTGTTCTGACTATGTGTACATCCAAAATATGTTCATTTCCTTTCAGTTTTCTGTTTTCGGTGGGAGAATTAAAAGCCGAGCCGGCGATATTATAGCAATAAATGATAACTAGAAATAAGAACTGCCCACCGTCACGTTAATACTTATTTTTACAATCATTTTTTGATTTACAATGTTAAAAGGCTATGCAAATATATACTCACCCATGTCTCCTTGTTAGTATCCGGCTCAACAAATATCAAATGTGTCGCTGTTAGATAAAGCGTACCGACTATTGGATTCTTTGAATTGTAGCGATCAATCATGCGTACATTTTCTACCTGTCAAATTATAAACGAAGTAATAAAAGTAATAAAATCGTTCTACAAAATGTTTATATTATAGATTAGAAGCGATATTCGATGACATACAAATATTACACTTAAACAAAACAGTTTTTGGTCAATACACAAGCATTTTAGTGCCCGATGACATCAGACAGCACTAATAAGATACACTTTGTAAAACATAGCCGTCTTGGATCTCCCTTCTAAAAGAAAACTGCTTCACAAAAAATTCTTGTTTAATCTTTGTACTTCGATAAAAATCGATACAGTTTGTTTCTTAGTTGAATATGGATAGATACACAACCTATGAAAAAAAAGTAGGTACATACGTACTATGGCAAGAGCATAGTTTAAAACATGTTACGGTATTTCCTAAATTAAAGCCGTTAAAAATATTTTCCCATCACATTATCTAAAAACTAACCTTTTTTAGCACACTGTTTCCATTATAATAAATTGGTACCTCTTGAAACTCTTCTTCGATCCATGAAACAACTTTCTCAGAAACAAATGGCGGGATAGGAACACCCCAAAGACGCTTATTTACATCCGGTTCATCGGTTTCTGGTGAAATGTTATCAAAACTTAGGCGTAACGCTGATGTAGGTGATAACTGACGTTCAATTTCATTAAATTTATTCATGAATTTTGTAAAGTCCATGATTTGTATGAAGGACTAATAATAAATGAACTGTAATGTAGGATCCTTTTTTCTACAGAAACTACAAAAAATTGTTTCTGTCTTTTAATTTGTTAATAATGTAAAGCACTGAATTGTTTCGACTGGAGCAAACGACCGTTAAAAGGATACTAAGAAGAAAAATTCCTCGAATAAACGTAACTCCTAATTCATGATAATTTTTTTTTTTAGGTGAAAAAACTTTCCCCTTTTTGGCGCAGCCGTAGTCATAGGTAGGTATTACTTCATGAATTAAGGGTGATACATTTTGTGCGTATTGGTTTAAAGTATAGCTACATTTCTGCAATGTTATCCAAATTATTTATTTATTTATTTAATTTATACATAATGTAGGTACATAACAAAAAAAAAAAGAAACAAATTCGTTACTTTAATTTGCTTTGTTTTGTTATCCACTTTATGCCATACCTATAAGATATACTGCTTCCATGAATATGTTTATTTGATTGCTAACATGCGCATAGCACAATTTAAATTGAGACGGGGAAACAACATTTGACCTGACACAAAATTTCTTATATGGAGATGGGTGGTACATATACCTACTCCTCAGTTTGCATATTTTTTTTTTACAATTTTTGTAATGGCCTTGAAAATGCAGCGTGCGTGCTGTTGTCTAAAAATCAAATCAGTACCGGATCCTTAACACCTAGGTATAGAAAAACTAATCTGTCCTCAATGAATTTTAGGACAAATTTAATAAAGAAAAAGAAAAAAAAACAAATGCTTTAAAAAAGGTTTAGCTATGGTTACAAGAGCATTGTATCATATTACTTAAACCTAGTTATTTCTCTTTTCGTACCTACCTAATTTCCAAAATGAATGAAATTTATTTTCTTTCCTTCTGAAGGGCTATTATTCGAATTCATCAGCAAAATTATAGTTGTAACCCTTTTTTTAAGTTTTGTGTGTATGTTTTGCTATAGACCATGGCACTATTCTTCAATATAAAATTAAGTTTTTACAAAACAAGTCGTGTGTTAAAAAGTACACAGATTCTAAAGAGACATATTTGTTTATAGTATATACAGGTATAGCACTCGAGTTATTAGAAAATTCACAGAAGACTTTAGTCAATTAATCTTTTATTACCCGAATGGTTTATTTTCGTAGATATAATCAATTAAATTCAGATCATAGGAACCTACCTTGGCCAATTTAATGTCATCCATGTTTTGGTGATTTGTATTTTTTGTTAATGCAAGGCACACGCCCAAATAACAGATGTTTATATTCAACTTAGTACCGCTGATTTTTGTAGTGCGCTTAGTATTTTTATTATATATTTAAATTTACAGAAACTACCAATCTGCCAAAATGCAAAAGCAACAAAATTGCTGCATTCGAATTCCTCCGACTCTTTCTATCTTTCTATTTGCTGTCTTTCAGCTAGCTACCTGTCCTATATTTTTACTTGTCAACATAGGTCAGTCAACGTCAAGTGAAGTGAAGTCTACCAAAAATTAGACAACAGAAGAAAAAAATATCTATATCTCTTTCTTGTATGCACTTGGTTCATTTCATAAATAGCTGGTGGAACTCCTAGCGTGTAAGTGCATTCAGCCAATGAAAGTGTACAGGAGGCAGTAGCATATATTTTGAAGATTTCCCAAAATGATTCTACCCTAGCGAGGTATCTTGTGGAACCGAAAATTCTCGGACTTATTTCTCAGCGACATTTTTGACAGATTCATACGAATTTTTATAAGATGGCTTCCAAAAATTAGTTGCGTGTTAATAAATAATGTGAGGAATAAAAAAAAATTAAGCAATACAATTTTTCATAATTATTGCTTGAGGGTAAGATCTATCGGAAAAAACAAGCACCGAACAAAATGCCAAATCAATACGTTATAGCGTTATCCTCCAGTAAATGCAAATGTGTATAAAAATAGTTGTCACACCGTAATTTTTTAATCTTTCTGTGTCAGCCTATCTACCACTAGGAAGATAATTTGTGTGTTCATGTTCATTATTGAGTGAATTTTATTCACCTTCTTCGCACAGCTTATTGCTATTGGAATGGAATTTGGAATTCAACATGGCGCTAGGCCGTGCTACTGCTGTTAACTAAAAATCTTTTTTAGAACTTGTCGCATTCCCGAGTGTGTTGTTACTAAACTTTGTGACGTTCGAAAGAGTTGTAGTTTATTAGCATAATTTAATTTTTCTGTTAGCAAATTAAATTCTGAATAATCTGAAACAAAGCAGAGTTTTAGTAATTTTGTTTTTTTGTCCCTAGAAGTTGCTTTGATGGGTTTTCGTCAAATATTTATATAGAACCCAATCAGGTGAACAAGAAAAAGTGTACCTCATAAAAAAAAGACGTCACCACAACCCTTTCTTTGCTTGGTTTCTATTTTAAAGGTAAATAGCAAGTAGGTACTAAACAAAAAAAAAATTAAAGCTCTTCCGTATTTTTTAGGTTTCTGTCTCACTCATTTTATTGGTGAATTGAAAGAGCTGTATAATTTATTTATCGCAGCCTAAAAAACTAAGAAATGTTTTGACGTCTTCGCTATCATTCCATTTGGATTATTGGTCACAAAATAACCAAATAGTCTTAGTTGTGTTGTATGCATCTCTTCCCATTCGCAATATCGTCTCGCAATTTTTTTTAGAAAAAAAAATATATGTTTGAGGGCCCATTGCAACAAATTTTTTCAACAAACCTAAACGAAAAGGATCATAAAACTGAAACAAGCATATTTTTTCCTGCTACATTTTCTACTTGAAAGTCAAGTGTAATTAATAATTACTCATCGAACTGTTCAGTTCCTTAAATAAAAGGTATGTGCATAATTTCCATGTCAGCTGATGAATTACGTTGCTGACTATTGCCGAAAAAATATCTGTAATTACAGAAATTAAATAGGAAGAAAGATATTGTAACACTAAGTTGCGCAACATGGAGTCTATGGAATATGAAATGGCAAGGAATATGACCCTTTTGTTCTTTCTCGAGAGATTGTTAGATAAAGGTGAACCACGTACCGTGCACGATCTGAGTTGCCAATTTGGGGCAAAAGAATTTACGAAAGAGATGCGGCAAATAGCAGGTGGCAGTCAGTCAGGTATGTATGTTAAGTTCATTTTACATTTGTTCATGGCGTATAAACTGCAAAACATGTAAAGTTATTTTTTTTAATATGAGTAGTTCTGTTTAATTAGCCGCTTTCTGTATATATATTTAAACCAAATTAAAGTCCTGCTTTTGATTTCCTTATAAACGACATAAGACTATTATCAATATACAGAGATAAATTACAAATATTTTTTTTTTAGGCTTAAAGAAGTTCTTAGCGCAATATCCTTCTATATTCTTGGTAGACGGTGACTATGTTCAAGTGAACTCATATCAAACAACTACTGATGATCCGAACGGTAGCTACAGTGGTCGACGTGATTATATACAAGAAGCGAAAGATTATTTTAAGAATAAAATGCTTCAATACGGTATTGGCGTTGAAGTTCCAGTTAAAAGCCTTCTTGGTCATCGAAGCCAAGCGTCACCACAAGTGAGACATATCTCAGGTAAAACTTATATTTTCTTACTTCTTGTCAATAAAATGATATGAAATATATAAACAACCTTTACTCTCAACAGGACAACATATCAAGGAATTTACAGATTTTTTAGTAAAACATCCTGACACTTTCAACGTTGTAAATGATCACGTAATACTTGTTGGCTGCGAAAATATGGACGAACTTCCAGCATCCGAACGTCTGCATCTTCCTCAAACCTATATAGATACAAAGGGTACCCAACAAATGCTCGATTTTTTTGCCCAATGCATAGAAGTGAAAGGTCCCATACTCGTCGACCAACTCTTTCATCTTGTGACGTCAAAATTTCCACAAGAGCAATGGTTAAAGATGTTCAAGACGCCAGGCGATTTGACAACGTTTCTTCGCATTTTTTCCGATTGTTTTAATATTCAGGCAAATCTAGTCACGTTGCTGCAGAAGCCAAAACTTTCGGATTCTCATATTCAGCAGGCTCAAGCAAAGTCAAGAGAACAATACAATGCAATTAATAATATAGTAAACAATAATCAAATGAACTCCCAATTTAGTTCGCCTTCTTCCATTCAGCAACAACGAATCCATTCACCAGTATTTCGTAGTCTTAGTACTAATAGCAATTACAGTAGCAACTGCAATAATAATAACATTTCGCCAAATTTTAAGCTTAACGAGCCGGTTTCAAATTTAGCAACAAATAGCATATCTTCAAATAGGGGCGAGCCTAACAGTGGATTTGAAAGCTATGTAATGTGCTCGGAAATGCAAATTGAAAATCTCTGCGAAAGAAACTGTCCAAGTCCTTCTACTAGTTCTTATTACGGGACTGCTGCAGTACAGAATATACCGAACCAGCTACCACCGCAACAGCCATCGTTACCCGAACGGGTTAGTAGCCAAAATCAGACACTGAAGCAGCGAATTAATAATTTAGTCATCAAAACTTTGGCTGAAAATTTCGAAAAAGATAAACAATCGCTAGCTGCTCATGCAGATCATGTTAAGTCCGGTGTTGGTTATGTACCTCAGCAACAAACTCAACAATATAGTCCGGTTCATTCACCTAGTCATAATTACTTTATCGGAGATACGTGGAAAATTAAGGTTCTACAAAACACTCGAGTGATTTCAACCATAAAAGAGAGTCTCTTCGTGACTGATGCTATTCTTAAGTTTGCTCAAAAGAGTCAAAGTGTTGTCATATCTGTAGACTGCGAAGGTATAAACTTGGGTGTAAAAGGAGAAATTACTCTAATTGAGATTGGAACAACCAGAGGAGAAGCTTTTATTTTCGATGTGCTAACTTGTCCGGAACTGGTTTCTGACGGTGGGTTGAAAAATCTCCTTGAACACGATTGTGTGATCAAAATAATTCACGATTGTCGCAATGATTCAGTCAATATATACTCTCAATTTGGGGTATTATTGAAAAACGTTTTCGATACGCAAGCCGCTCACGCTGTTGTGCAGTTGCAGGATAGTGGTAAACAAGTCTATAAAGCTAAATATATTTCACTTAATTCGCTGTGTGAATTATACAACGCGCCACTTAATCCAATAAAAGATCAGCTTAAAAATGTTTATCGACGTGATCAAAAATATTGGGCAAACAGACCACTTTCTCGTGACATGCTTTTGTATGCAGCAGGCGATGTTTTAGTGTTGATCAATGATCAATTGTATGGTAATTTGGCAAGGTAAGCAATACTTTGTTTTAAAATTTCTATAAATATTTATTTAAATTCTGCGTAGACAAATAAGGCCTGAAAATCTGCAGTTATTTTCTGAACTGTGCACTGAACAAATACTCATGCAAATTAAACCTACTGAGGTTAAGATACGTAAAAAGCAACGGAAAATTAATAGCGAAGTTAATGACTTAAAACAAAAATTGGGACAAACCAATAAAAGCATTGTACTGAGCAACAGAGAAATACGATTGCTTCGGTAAGTACTCTTGAATAGGGTTACATTATTTTTAATTGGTACCCACAATTTTTTCTATCGATTAGTTTTATATTAGTAGAAATCAATGCAAATGAAGCTATGCTTTTTTAGAATGACTGAGCTTTCGCTTATATGCAACAACACATATATTTATTTATTAATTTGATAACGAAATTATTGTGGAACAAGTGTTATAAATTTAGTACGTAAAATAATAATTCGAACTTAGTACAATTTTGTTTCCTTTCCTCTAGATACATGGATTTGACTGAAGACGAAAAAGAACGTTTAAAGGGTTTTTACAAAGTTGCTAAGAAGCTGGAGAAAATGGAAAACATTAGCAACCAAAATAGGTAAATTATTATTGATCTTTAAGAATTCTAACGTGTATTTAAATTTGTAGAGATCATAGTGACTCAGACGATGATCAGGAGAATGTAGAGAATGATAACTTTCCAAGTTTAGATAGTGTGCCATCAGACAATTCACTTACTGGAACCTTTTCACCACGTTTAAACTCGGAACCGCCTAGTTTAACTGAATCAATGCAAATGATGGATGAAATTTTATCGAACACGTCAATGGATCGATTGTCAAAAATTGATAAATTGGAAGCTATACTTTCGGCAGCAACTCTTTTGCCAAGTGATCAAGTAAGCAATTTCGGTTATATACGAATAACCTATGTATTTTAAAAGTTAGAATTTACTAAGGAAACAGGAATATTATAGGTATGTGCTTATTTATACCTACTCTATCGATTATAAATTGCGTATTTATCATCGAGATTTGTTATTATTATTTAGTGTTCTGAAAACATTAAGCCATACACTAACCATCTGAATCTTTTCAGCTGAATTTGTTCAGAAAGTGAATAAGTATCGTTTTAAAATGTTTAGTGTGCTGTTAGAAACAGAACCGCGGCGTGTAATAAAACTATGTATGTACTTTATTCAAGAATCTGATGAATAGACTTCTTATGCACATTATACAGGAACCTAAGGGCCATTTCTACTGCACGGATTTGAAATTTCAGCTGGTAATGACACCTTCTCTACACTTTGGCTTCGCCTTAATTGTTCGACATTCCTAACACTGGGATCAATAATTCTGACAATTTTTATTTAACACCACAATTGCTGCAACGATGATTATAATAATAATATTTTATTATAGAAATCGACTATTCGCTCGGTGATCTGAAAACCTTTTGGTGTTAGTATCCGCCGCTTGGTATAATGCTCAATGCAAATGGCGTTGCCTGTACGACTCTATGTTCGCAACCTATTCCCAAGAACTTAAATTTCATCCCGTACTTTGTAACTGTTCTTTATTATTGAGAAGCAGGGTTGCTTCTTTAGACGATTTCGGTCCAAACCATTTTCTTCTTAAATTGTCAAAAATGATGTTGTGCAATAAAAAGTTAAAAGTCGTTCGAAATCAATAACGAATTCTTCAGCGCAATGACGCAATAATCGCGGTCTGATCTCTTTCTGCTAAACAAATGAGTGTCAATCTGTTTGATTTGCCCATAATTCCTGAGAATAGTATTAAAACGAAGGTTACTACAAATAACTTATATCTTGCCGGAATAATAGTATTCTGTCGCATCGTCAGCAAGTTGTTCTTGCTGTGAGATGTTCCAAATAGTTAAATACCTTATTCAAATTGGTCTTAGGTTTGATCCCTGGAAAAACAACCAAATTATATCATTAGGTTTTTCTCACCTGAGCCGTTCGGACATAAAAATTGTAGTTCCCTTTCACTCGTACCAAAAAAATAAAAACTGAAACAAGCAAATGGTTTCGAGAAGCTAGGCCTATGGTACATATATGGACCTCTTGCTTTTTTAACATAATTACATTAATAAAAATAAATTAACTGGTACAATTTTACAATACAGCTTAGTTGACACACTGTTTACTACAACTTTTATTTAAGACTATTACATCAAATTCAATTGCACTCGTACCGAAAAATTAAAACTGAAACAAACTAATGGTTGCGAGAAGCTAGGCATATGGTACACCAGTTATATGGACCTTTTGCTTTTTTAACCTAATTACATTAATAAAAATAAATGAACTGGTACAATCGTAAAATACAGCTTAGTTAACACACTGTTTACTAAAATTTTTTTTTTCAAGATTATTACATCAAATTCGATTGCAGAGCAATTGGGGTCTAGCATTGCAACTACAGAAAATCTTCAAATTATTCGGGAGAAGTCTAAAAAGTAAGTTCTTATGCTTAAAATCATATTATGTACTTTATTTATATGTTAATTTTCCTTGTAAATCACAAAGCGTTTTGTTATTTGACTACATATGTATTCACCAACAGCGTTCTTAATGCAAGCGTTCAGAATTGAATTTTATGCCGTCATTTCCTCTTCATTACATTTGTTTTTATTGAACTTTTGGTATATACATTTTGACTTAAACTAGGTAACAAATAATGGTGAATATTATATTCTTATATTATTATATAAGAACAATGTAAAAGTAAAGAACGTATAAAAGCCAATAACTACTTATATTAATCTATATAAAGTAAACAAAAAACAACTTTCGGATGTGTGTCTTATGTGATATTCGATTGGGCTTCTTCAGATTTGCTTTCGTTTGGCTAATCGAACACAAAAACGTCACTTGCTCTTTTTTTTGTTGATATTTGTACGACTGCAATATGTGTAGCCTTCGACACTTTTCTAAGCGCTTTCTATTCACTGGTTAAATTTCATATGAAAACATTCAAAATGATCGCCCAAATTGATTTTTAAACATTTGTACATAAATAATTAACAAAACTATATCCACTCGATGCAATGCTTTTCTTTGCAGTTGAAAACGTAAACAAACCCCACTAGTTGTCAAACTCAAACGTATTGTATTGGTAAATCTGAAGCAAATCTGAGAAAAAATCTAGATTCGCAAAAGTGCTCTGAAATCTAAAATAAATCAAATGAATATGTGAAAAGAAAAAGCTTAAAATAATACACTTCATATTAAAAATGGATGTAAGTCGAACAGGCGTTGAAAGTCACATACCTACATAAAAAACAGATTTACATAAATCTGTTGTTACCAGTGTTTGTCAGGTTTGGAGAAAAATGTATGTAGTAGGTAATGGTCAATAGAAACAAATAACAAATAAATTCTGAAATCTGTTAGTTATCTGCCATCAATATATAAGAACATTTGTAAATGCTTTAGATCATTTTTAAAGTATTGACATTAGCGAAAATGTAAAAGGTCTTCGAACATAGTCTATTGATTTTAAAATATGTTTTACATCCGACTTATTAATGCCCAGAAGACGCAGAATTTCAATGATTGACATAATTTAACGACTTATCGTAAAAATAAATCCCGCGTTTGGATAATTGTTGTATTTCACTTTACTTTAGATATAGGTGATAAATGAACATTAAATATTGCACTGAGAGTTTTCAAACAGTAATTAACCGCTTTAAAAAATATAGCACGATCTAGCAAGAGATATGTACCGCACATTGGCCACATTACATAGTCTTTAATGTTTTCGATTTACGCCCACCACCCCAAAGCAGATCAAGAACTGAAAATGATCGGTTTAGCATTAATTTCGCATTTGTTAGACTAAGATCTAATTTTTAACTTATTGTTTTTTGTTTGTATTGTGCATGGAGCAGAAAAATAAATGAAAGGTCAAAATACTCGTATAAGTATTGCCATAAACGCTGTATTAATTCAAATTTATGAATATAATTGCAAGTTAAGTTTTAAGCGAAGTCAACAAAAAAAAAATGAATAAAATACAGCGCACAAAAGAACATTTTTGTCTGTGTATAATAAAAGGAATAAAATGCAATTAAATATAGCCTACTGCACGCAGATGAGCTTAAGGAATATTTAAGTGAAGATTTCATCGAAATCTGTTTTGTAGTTTCAGACAACACAATCTAAGTAGAAACACCTTTATATAGTACTATAGAACTATAAATAGATATGGGTGCTTAAATTTATTAACAGCAGACCCTTGTCGGGTAGTCTAGTGTTATATAAACTGAACATAACAATACATGGCGTATTTACAGCGCCAGTATTTGTACAAAATATCAACGACTTTTGTTGCACATCTATTTATCCAAACTTGATTAACTAAATAATGCTCTATTTCAGCTTAAAGAACTGCAACTGTACTAATGAACTCAGCATTTCTCCAATATCTCGAGGTGTAATTGAGCAAAAGGCTATTGAAAGTGCAGATGCAGCCTCTCAGACATTAAGCACAGGGGACATTGTTATAACAAAGATATTCTTCCAAGAAGAGCAAGACAAGGCCAAAGAAAAAGTTCTGACCTCTTCACCAAGGCGATCAGTTACATGAGGTCTTTTTGCAGATAAACCTTTCCATTATTTCGATTTTCTTCGTTCTGATTGCGCTGCTATTAATTTCATAAAAAAAAACTATTTTTCTCTTTTAAGTAATACATACATAAAGGGAAAAGTTTAACTGTTTTAATTTGCGAGGAATCCTAGTGATATTTATTTAAAATTTGTTGTCAAGTATATTTAGTTATGTAGCATATAGTATCGGGGTAAAAATATTTCAGTTATCATAATTATTGTATTTTGCTTTTAGCAGAATGTCACAAATTATTAAAAGATACAAAATTTGTATTTATATAGATTTGTTAAAAAAAAGTTGTTGTCATTACTTAAATTTATATTTTTACTTATTGGGATCAATGCTTAATTTATAAATCGTGTACAGAAAAGTCTAGGCAATGTGACTTAAAACATAACATTTGTCTTTGACTTCTTCTATAATTTATAATAATAATAATCAATGAAAGCTTAAGATAATCATATATTTATTTGGTTTTATTGAAGACAATTCTAGTAATTTGAAGAATCTAATGGTACTAAGGAAGTTCAAGTTAATTTCATTATGTGCTTTGTTCATCATTGTTATGTATTATATTTTTTCTAAAACTTTGCAAAATTGTAGATAATATTTTATTTTTGTTTTGTCAAAAGTTTGAGAAAATCTATGCAAAATTAATCTTTGAACCAAATACTGTTACCAATATGCATATTATATTGATTATATGTATTTGTTATTGTATTTATAAAAAAAGTTAACAAGAAACCCTAACAACTAGCCATCAATTGCAACTATTGGTTACTAAATTTTTTTTACGTAAATAAACCCTACTAAAAAACAAAAAGTTTTTTTTTATATATTAACACTAGCTGGACGCCAACTTACGTTGGCCCGAAAAATGAGAATAAATAGATTTTTCGGAATTTTCTGTCTAAATCTGAAATACAGCAATACGAACAAACGAAGAAAAGAATCATGAAAATTGGCCCGCGGTTACGAGCTATAACGTCATCGAGTTTCACTTCGGACAAATTATATATAAAGGGGCTGACCCGGCGAACTTCGTACCGCCTAAAATTGATTAAATTATAAACATCCCTTTTGATAGTAGAACCTCTCTATTGAATGAATGAAACTTCCTTGGAATTATATTAAGTTCAATGCATAATGCATAAGTTGATCGTCTTTTTCAGCGCTAATGATTGAATCGAGTTGGTTCGGTCAGATTTTCTTAATCAACCAAAGCAGAATGTGGGCAATCGGCAATCCTCGCTTCTGCTATTCGACCGAGTACATCCAGAAACGCGATTGTCCAAAAACACTGTGCTTAACTATAAAGTCCATGATCGGTTTGAGGTCATTGCGGTCGCTCGAAGTTTGCCCGGGAAGTAAGAATCATCGTTCGGATAATTTTTTTTCCGCTTCACATTCGATAAAGGCGCTAGAGAAAATTAAATATCAGTAGTTGCTGGACGAACCCAATATATGTACCTCCCCTTCTTTCTACCAAGCGATATGCGTCGTACGGCCTACTAACAAATAGGCCACATGCTACATCACATATTCTGTAATGCTTGCGATTTGTGCCCCCAAAGCAGAGCAAGGCCAGAACTATCGGGTCAACCATACCTACCCACAAAATTTCATTGAAATTGGTTGAGCTGTTTTGAACATTGAAGACAGCGTCTTAATAGGGTCCAAAAATATCCTGCCTTCCCACCTGGAACCAAACATACCCATCTACAAAATTTAATTTAAAGCAGTTGGTGAAGGTCGACAACACTTGTATTTTCACTAAAATGCCTATAAATCGTATAACCAATAAACGTACAAAGACAGTATATACCTGCAAACAAACATTGGTATTGACGTCACCTTTTTTTTTTTAAATTTCCAGAAACAAAATCGGTTCACGCATTAAGTGAACATCAATAATTCAAACACAATGCGACTTATTTTGATTTATATATAGAAGGAGATAGATAAAAAACGAAGTGTTGTTGAGAATTTTCTGAATTTTCATTTTTCCTAAACCATACCTGATTCATGACAAACAAAATAAAAAAAAAAACATTCAAATCCGTTGAGCCGTTTTTGAGTTTTTACCCGACTAAAGCACAGCAATTTGTTAAACATAGTATGAAAGAACGAAGACACAGAAGAAGAGAACGCTGCACCGGAGAAATATTATGAGAAGAACACAATTTCTGGTAATATAAAGTGTTGTATGTAGCTATGTGACTCTCTTATCCTCTCGCAATCCTATTCACTTCACATATCAATCACATTATCTTATTTGTTATCTCACTCGATCTCGATTCTCGATCCCATCCTCCGTCCCACTCAAAAGCACAGCACACCCGTGGCCAGGCCAGTGCTTGATTTGATATTGGAAGCAAATATTGTAATTTGTAAGTATGAGGTAGTAAATATATATACACATTCATACACATACCCTACATCTATCCAACTGAAAAAAAATGCACTTCGTAAAACCTTAAAAGGGAAATAAGTTATATAGGTATGTACATAATGCAGGTGGATTTGTAATTAATTAATTATTTATTTACGAGAATTTTTTTATTTATTTACAGAAAACTTAATCAGGGCAAAGAGTATCGATAGACTTTTGACTAATTTGTAAGTATGAGGTAGTATATATACACATTCATATACATACCCTACACCTATCCAACTGAAAAAAAATTCACTTCGTAAAACCTTAAAAGGGAAATAAGTTATATAGGTATTTTTTTTTTTTTACATAATGCAGGTGGATTTGTAATTAATTAATTATTTATTTACGAGAATTTTTTTATTTATTTACAGAAAACTTCTTTGAAATTGAATTTTCCTACTTTTTATCAGGGCAAAGAGTATCGATAGACTCTGTGATTTCCTGCTCTATAGCCATAGATTGGTCATCCTGTACCAAAAATGTTATGTGGTATTCGATTGGGCTTCTTCAGATTTGCTCTCAGATTTCAGATTTCGTGTGGCTAATCGAACACAAAAACGTCACTTGCTCTTTTTTTTGTTGATATTTGTGCAACTGCAATATGTGTAGCCTTCGACACTTTTCAAAGCGTTTTCTATTCACTGGTTATATTTTATATGAAAACATTCAAAACTCTCGCCCAGATTGATTTCTAAACATTTGTACATAAATAATTAACAAAAATAGATCTACCCGATGCAATGCGTTTCTTTGCAGTTGAAAAATTTCACTAAAATGTAAATAAACTCTACTAGTTGTCAAACTCAAACGCACGTATATTGGTAAATCTGAAGCAAATCGGAGATAATATCCAGATTCGCAAAAGTGCTCTGAAATCTGAAAAAGATTGCTTTTTTTGTACCAAACGAACATAAAATTGCCCTGACAGCAAAAAAGGTGCTCTGAGAGCGCCCAATCGAACACCACATTAACTGTTTGTATGTACATTCACCCTTATTTCGAGTGGCGTTTTATGTGGTATTCGATTGGGCTTCTTCAGATTTGCCCTCAGATTTCAGATTTCGTGTGGCTAATCGAACACAAAAACGTCACTTGCTCTTTTTTTGTTGATATTGGTACGATTGGAATATGTGTAGCCTTCGACACTTTTGTAAGCGTTTTCCAAAGATTGCTTTTTTTTTTTTTTTGTACCAAACGAACATAAAAATTTCTCTGTGAGCAAAAAAAGTGCTCTGAGAGCGCCCAATCGAATACCACATTACTTTCACGACGTTTGTCGTTTCTTGTCGTTCACCGCCTTACAAAATGGCAGTAAAGTTTGTCACATGACGTTCGCCGTAAGCAAATAGGTTCAACATGAACTACAGTGACAAATGGCGTTCAACGACTGAAATTCCAAATTCAAATTGGCGTTTTTTAAATCGTCGTAAACGCCACTCGGAATAGAGGTGATTATGTCACAAAACACTGCCTATTTCTTTCTTATTGGGTACGTGGGTAATAAATTTTCAATAATAAAGAGCAAACGAGACTGCAAATTCTATTTCGAATGTTTGTTTATGTTTGCAAACTTTACTTCGTTTAAGCAAAGTAAAACAAAATAACACGAGCTCAATAGAAAAGTATACTTGCAATGTTAGCATGCATCTGCATAGTAGGAGTTGCATATTATGTAGAGAGTGCCTCATTTCTAATTACCTATTAGATTTCTCACCCTAAGAAAAACAAAAACAAAATTACTTATTCGCACGAAATCCAGTCTCCATTTGGGTTGTCATTTCTAATAAAATGTAGTAGCATACTAGGGAGCAGCATTGGATTTTGTTGTTAAGCAACACAAGGAATCTCTGATTACTTACTAACTACCTTGACCCTTTAAGACTAAGACTATTGTTACTGGGTTTCCAATTTTCAGAGTATAAAATCTAAGAAGGACTGGGGTAAAACATTTATGGCAATTTAAACACTTTGCGCCAAAACTATTCCACCTTCCACCTCTCCGACCGTTCGACACTTGCAAATAACTCGATTAGCATGTTTAGCTTGGCCATTTATTTGTCGGTTTTCAGAAGTTATAAAAATAATATGTTTGATGTTTTCATCTTTGCAGTCATTCTTGCAAGCTCCTGAAATGACTGCATTTTCGGAATCGCTCATATTACGGTGTGGATTTCGGAAGATCTGCTACTGCTCCTGCAATCCTCTGAGGACCTCGTCTGTGGGTAGTGTTTTGCTAAAAATATCCACGTAGTATGGTAAAACCTACAAAAATTATCAATATGGGGTTGTTTGACTTTTTGGATAATATATATTTTTATACCCTCCACAGGAAGGTATATTCACTTTATCATAACATTTGTAACGCCAAGAAGGAGTCACCGGAGACCTCATAAAGTATAAATATTCTGAATCAGGATCACATTCTGAATCGATTTAGCCATGTCTGTCTGTCTGTTGAAAGCACGATAGCGCCAAAGGAATTGACATAGGCGAATGAAATTTGGTGAAAGGACTTATTTTTATCGCCGTCAGTATCGCGGTTAGTATTGAAAATGGGCTATGTCGGTCAAGTAGTTCAGGTACCTCCCATACAAAATCGATATTGGACCCATGTGTCTCTCCGTCTATTAAAGATACGATTGCGTCCAAAGGAAATAACCTAAGCTAATGAAGTTTGGTGAAAAGACTTATTTTTATCTTCGTTAGGTCAGTATTAAAAATGGGCTGTGTCGATCAAGTAGTTCTGGTACCTCCCATACAAAATCAATATTAGACCCATATGTGTCTCTCTTTCCGTTGAAAACGCGATAGCGTCCAAAGGAATCAACCTAGGCAAATTAAACTTTGTGAAAGGACTTATTTTTATTGTCGGTAGGTTGGTATTAAAAATGGGCTATGTCGGTCAAGTAGTTATGGTACCTCCCATACAAAATCAATATTGGACCCATGTGTCTCTCCGTCTATTAAAGATACGATAGCGTCCAAAGGAAACAACCTAAGCTAATGAAGTTTGGTGAAAGGACTTCTTTTTATCTTCGTTAGGTCAGTACTAAGAATGGGCTGTGTCGGTCAAGTAGTTCTGGTACCTCCCATACAAAATCAATATTAGACCCATATGTGCCTCTCTTTCCGTTGAAAACGCGATATCGTCCAAAGGAATCAACCTAGGCAAATAAAATTTTGTGAAAGGACTTATTTTTATTGTCGGTAGGTTGGTATTAAAAATGGGCTATGTCGGTCAAGTAGTTCTGGTACCTTCCATACAAAATCAATATTGGACCCATTTGTCTCTCCATCTATTGAAGATACGATAGCGTCCAAAGGAAACAACCTAAGCAAATGAAGTTTGGTGAAAGGACTTCTTTTGATCTTCGTTAGGTCAGTAATTAAAATGGGATATGTCGGTCAAGTAGTTCTGGTACCTCCCATACAAAATCAATATTAGACCAATGCCTCTGTTTCCTTTGAAAACTCGATAGCGTCCAAAGGAATCAACCGATCGTCCAATATCATTCCATTTATTTTATCCACGATTTCGGGCGTAACGACCACTTTGGGGCGTCCTGAACGTTCGGCGTCATATGTGCTGGTACGACCACAACCTAACTCAGTAAACCACTTTTTAACCATTGAAATTGATGGTGCAGATACCCCATAGTATTTACCTAGCCCTTCCTTGGTTTCGGTGATGGTTTTTTTAAGTAAAAAATAATGCTTGATCAGCACACGAAATTGACTTTTTTCCATTTTTATTACAATTATAGAGGTTTATTGCTTTAAATAGCTCTCAAACACAAAGTAAATGACGCAGGCTACTCGAAATTTTACAGTAGTCTAATAAGAGATGACAGTTGACGATAGTAAAATAAAAAATTTGCAGTTACTGAGCAAAAAATTCAAAAACTCACTGACTTATCAAACTGCCCTCGTATATAAAATTCTTGGGAAGTCAAATTTTGTTAGTTTAAGTTTAAATTTAGGTATGTTTTGTTGAAATCAGTTACAACTTTAAATTCTTTTCCTAGTATACTAGACATAAATTCTACATTTCTTTAAACTTCTGTAACACAGCATAAAGTTGCAGCACGTAGCAGTTAATTTTTTGTTTTTTAAGCAGTTCTTTTTATATAAAACCTATTCCTAGCTTCTTACAACCATTCGTTTTTTTAGTTCATTTTCGGGAAGAATAGAAGGGGTCTACAAATTTATGCCGAGTCCAAACGGCTAATTGAGAAGCTTTTTCATGACAGATCTACTCTGGGAAGTTTGTCAGACGCTCGCGGGGGGCGCAGTCAAAAAAAAACTTAAGTTGGAATTTGTTCTTTTTTTCGGGACTCGAACCTGAGTCCTCTCGCTTAGCGTCCAACACACTAACCACTAAGCCACTGCGCCGACTTCTTCTTACTATAATAAAAAAAATGTTTGTCATCACTGTCTGCAATAAAATAACACCAATACCTTGTTGGCCTTGCCATGCGTCGTTGTGCACTTAAGTTTGAGCATCTTGACTGTATATTACCATTGTATATGTAAATTAATTTGTATACATACAATTTTATTGGAATTCCAAACATGCACCGGATTTCGGCAAGGAGACGCATTATCATGTGACTTCTTCAATCTCGTGCTAGAGCAGATAGTGCGCAGGGCAGGTGTCAACACGGAAGGCACTATCTTCAACAAATCCGTCCAGCTACTGGGGTATGCAGACGATATTGACATCATCGGTCGCTCCCAGCGTGCCGTGATAGAGGCTTTTACGGCGATTGAAGAACAGGCGAAATTCGTTGGTCTTGTAGTAAATGAGGACAAGACTAAGTACATGCTATCAACAAACAAACAAGCATCTGTCCACCGCCTAGGACAGAACGTCACTATTGATAGCAACAATTTCGAGGTAGTTAAGGAGTTTATCTACCTCGGAGTAAACATGAACTCCACAAATGACATCCTAGTGGAGATCCGGCGAAGAATTACCCTAGGAAACCGCTGCTACTTCGGTTTGGCAAAACAATTGGGTTCAAAACTCCTAACTCGAAGGACAAAATGTATGCTTTACAGAACCCTTATCCTGCCAGTTCTGCTTTATGGCGCCGAGTGCTGGACGATAAGCAGGAAGGGAGAGCTGATACTGGGTTCCTTCGAAAGAAAAATTCTTCGGCGGATTTTTGGTCCTGTGTGCGAGGAGGGCGAATGGAGGAGAAGATACAACCGCGAACTCTATATGAGCTGTACCAAGATGTGGATGTAGTCCAAAAGGCCAAAATACGTCGACTACATTGGCTCGGCCACATCGAGCGAATGGACAATAATGCTCCAGCTAAGAGGATCTTCGAATCCCAGCCGCCAGGTTCGAGACGACAAGGAAGACCGAACCTCCGTTTCAAAGACCAAGCCATCGCGGATGCCAGAGCGCTTGGTCTGGATAACTGGAAGCAGCGTGCCCGGGATCGCAGAGGATGGAAGGCTGCAGTGTCTCAGGCAGAGACTCTCCACGGGTCGGGAGCCCGTTAAGTAAGTAAGTACATACAATTTTATTACTGAAAAAGATTTGTTTACTAGGCTCTTTGAGATCATTAAATGACTGCGGATGTTTATCAACAAACTCGATTTGGATCCCGCAAATTTAAAGTGGCGACATTTTAAACAGGGAAGTTGAAACTTGATAGTATTAGTTGAGGTCCTTTCTACGTATAAGCACCAACCAGGGCGAAGCCCTCCATTTTGAACAGGGAAATTGAAACTTGATAGTGTTGTGAGGTACTTTCTACTTATATGCAACACCCATGGGATCAACTGCGGGTTATATTTTATTATACCGCGGCCCAAATAAGACAAAACGATTAACACAGGTGTAATCTTGAACAACATTACCTTCTGTAAAAATAAGAAAACAAAAAAAACGGATTACAATTAATACATATGTATTTTATTTAGTTAACAAAAAATTATATATTGTTGATTAGAATAGTTATAACTTCTTATAATCCTATAATTAAAAAATCAGTCAACACGTTTTTATAAACTATAAATCAAACTTTAACAATTCACTTTTTTATGACATTTTAATTAACAAACTGTGTAATGCCGTCATGAGTTTTCTATTTTATTTGTAAAAATGTGTGTTAAAGCTCCTACAAACGTTAACATTAAAAAGAAAATACCAGCAATTTTTACACCTACGTTACAAATTTAAAACACAAAAATAATTTTCGATGGTATTGAAAAATATAGCTTACATTTCTTGAATATAATTCATTTCGACTGTTTTATTAATATTGAAATATTTTAAAATGTATAAAGCCGTACCAATATTTAAAAAAAAAAAAAACAATTTTAATAGGTATGTATGTACGTTACTTGTTTATGTTGACACAAAATTCTTAAGAATAACTGGGACTCAGTAAATCCAGAATATTGATAGTCCTCCAAAAACTTAGGTTAAGAGTCCTTACAAGTTGTAATGACGTTATTCAATTGAAGACCACATTTATAATAGTTATATCGACGTTATTCAATTGGAGACCACATTTATAATAGTTATATCTATACATTGCTTAGTAATAAATGAGATCATGTCATGTGGCGCATTATTTCGCGTAATGCATAGAGCAATTCAGCCTGATTCTTTGCTTCCATTATCATTAGATTAACATGAACCTTGAATTTATTGGTGAAAATTGGTAGATTATAGTATCAATTATAAAATTATATATAAATAAAGAAAAACATAGAAATTCGTAATAATTATTATTATTAGTAGTAATTATTAGGGAAACAAGAAACTGAAATTTTTTGGTGATTTTGTAGCACATGCCAACAGTGGAAAAAATACCTATCGACCTCTTGCATTGGACGCATTGGTTGCAAAAGATTATGTACAAATAGACACCCTTTTAAAGTGGTGCTAACGCTGGCACTATTTTATGTAAGCTACAAACTTAATATAGAATAATTTGTGCAGTTTATCTATGGTTTTTTTTTTAATCGCATACAAGAAAGAAACTATAAAAGTTGATGCAGTTTGTATTTTATTCTCTATAATATGTCACTGTCACCTTGTGACATATCGAAAACCACATAATCGACTAATTAAACAAAAGTGAAAATATCAATTTGCATACACAATTCTTCTAGTTCTTTTTGACATTGACTTGGTCCAAAAAAAAGAACAAAATCAATGAGCCTTTAATTAGCAATCGGAGCCCCGGAGGAACAACGCGGTAGAGTGAACTCGCTTTACGAGGAAGAGAGTTGAAACGCACAACTGAAGGCAGTTAGCGAAAGTCTGCGCTATCGGGAGAAGGGTTTTGGTTAAGTCCAATGTTCATACCGAATTGTAGCGCCGCGCAATCAATCAAGTAAGTAAATGATTTAAAATTTGAAAAGTAAAATGCTATGTGCAAATAAAAAATATGTGATTAAAAAAAATTAAAAAAATATTAAGCCTTTTAATTTAATAGCAGATAGAAAAATTAGTCAATAAAAAATGTTAATAGTTGCACTATAATTTTTTTTAATTAGGTTGTGTTCCCTCAATCAAATTTTGCCTGCTGCAAGTATTGTAATAATTATAAAACAAGTATAGGTATGCGAATAGTTTTTGATAACATAGTTTTATATGTTGAGACTAGTATTTTCTTATTTTAAATTAGGTTTCTGCATTATTTTTGCAAAAAAAGAACACATTTCGAATTGGTCATTGCGATTGGAAGATTTTTGTGTTATATCTCATAAGAGGTCATGAAAGGTTTTATTGACATATCCCAAAACTTCGTGTTTGAAAGACAATAAGGCAAGGCGAATATAATAAACTCAACCCACATTTATGTGCACTCTTTCAAAATGACTTTAGAGTCTCCTTTTTATGAAACCCTATCATAGTAAAAATCTGCGTTCGACCATTCTGACTTTGTTCTGTAGTAAGTCTTTAACCGCTAATATTTTTTAATTCTGAGAAGTAACAGATCACATAATCACTGAAAAGAGGAAATAGCAGCAAAGTATAATACTAAACAAAAATCCTGATAATGTTATGTACTATCAGCGCTTTGTTTACGATTTTTAATTAATTATTCTTTTAATTATATTTTTCACCATTTTCACTTGCCTTAGGTATATACAAATGCATTTATCGGTAGCATTATATCTATCAAAATTGTTAATATTTATACAAGAAATCTACGTTAAATACTAATCTATTCTAAAACTCTTGTAGGCAACATATATATCTAAGATAAAACGAGCTACGGGAAACTCATTCAGGAAAGCGGACACAGAAAAGTGTTGATAGGTAGCTTGAAAATAAATTTACAACTTTTCAACGTTACGAATATGAAAGGAATAATGTTGACACTTTTAAAAAGGATTAAGAAATACTCCAAAAACTGTTTATAACAATGGTTTAGCATCATTAACTAATAGTTTTCTTTATTCTTAGGATTAGTTGATATTCTTACTTTTTCACTGTCTAAAAGTTCCATGAGTATATTGTCATAGTCTTTCTTGGTAATTCTTTCAGGAAAACAGCAGGCAGTTTTAATGAACATTTTCAAAGGGCGATCAAGGAGCTGAAATTATACAAATTATACAAAATATTATAAAACAATACGCAATACTGGTACACGTTTAAAAGTGTGGTTTACAATTCGACTGCGGCTTGCATAGCGTTGTGTAAATTTATGGTATTTTATGTTGGGCAGCACTCATTCTTGACATGTACAAAAGGACAACTAATCTCAAGTTATGCATGTTCTCGTTTTGCTTAGTCTTTTATTTCTGGCGTGCCTCCATATACATTAAAACTTTTCGAATCCTATGTATTCTTTTCATTACCTATATTTATTTACAAAAAAAAATACGCCAACTCAGGAGCCTAAAAATGATAACAGTCTTTTTTAGAGGGGTTAAAATAAACGTTTTTTACTAAGAGAGGGGTGTATCAAGCTTCGTTTAGGCGAGAGGGGTTATTACAAAAAATGTACTAAAAATATATTAAAAAGCAATGGCAGCACATACAATAAAGCAGTATAACATTTTTCAAAACCAGTAATCTGTTCTTTCATATTATTTTTAAATCAAGGCAAATTTTGAAAGGCAAAATGTCCACGAAATGGGTAAATACCCACGATCAGAGATAAACAAACCTTTCCTACATATTTGACATTTCATTTATGTTTTTTTTCGCGCTTAATATGTTTGATTTGAAGAGAATGAAGTGCATATCCACTTACCCAGGACATCAAAAAACAGAATCGAAGTTTTTCATTTAGAAAAAAAAGAGAGCCAAAAAACATCGGATGACTTCTTTTTGCGCACCTTGTATATGGTATTTTAAATGCTGATAAGGAGCATTATAAAATAAAGCATTGTCGACTTTAAACATTTAACATACTTGCTTATCTCTGGAAACTCAGGAAATTAATTGCACGCAGGACGCAGCTCTATTTACTGGCCAAATATAGACAGTGATATAGAAAACTATGTTCGCCAATGCAACATTGCCAGTTAGTGCAAAATCACCAAATAAAGCAACATTGAAATCGTTGCCGTATGCAACACGTCCACTTCAACGCATTCATGCAGCCTATGCCGGACCACTAAATGGAAATTCAGTACAATAACAAGTGTGGTGCTAGCTAAGGATAGAAATTTCAAGAAAGCTAACTAGGTTTATGCTGAGAAATTCAAACTAACTTTAAGTTATGCCTGTTCTCATTTTCGCTTTGTCTTTCGTTTCTACCGTGACACCATATACATTAAAACTTCTCTTATCCTATGTAACCTTATCATTTTATTTATTACTAGCTGACCTGGCGAACTTCATACCGCCTAATATTTCCAGCTAGAACCAAAAATACCCATCCACAATATATCATTCAAATCAGTTGAGTGGTTTCGGAGATTGACAAGAGCACTAGGTACTATAATTATACTTTCACAAAATTTCACTGAAATCAGTTGAGTGTTTTCCAAGATCGACAAAAGCGCCACCTAACGGGCCCAAAACTGGCCTATTCTTTAAGCTGCAATCATCCTTATCCATTCACAAAATTTCATTGAAATCGGTTGAGGGGTTTCTGAGATCGACAACACCATACATACCATATGCCCTGAAATAGGCGCACAAATATTACTCATGAACCAATTCACATACAAAGACCATATATATATATAAAAACCTTGGTATTGACGTCACCTTTAATCTTTAATCCAGAAACATAAATGATTTACGCATTACAGAGAACATCAATTTCAAACAAAATGCAACTTATATTTATGTACATAGAATAGATAGAAGAAGATAGATGGAAAATTAAATGTCCCTAATTTTTCGAATATTCTTTTTTCCTAAACCATCCCTGATTTAAGGCGAACAAACCAAAAAAAATCATTTAAATCGATCGAGCCGTTCTCGAGTTTTTACCCGACTAAGCACAGCAGTTTATATTTTTATTTATGTATATGTATATTATTATTATTATTATTTATTATTTATTTTCTTATAACTTACAGCTAAAATACAATATTTATATCTGCAGAATATGTATAATGAAAATAATAGTAATCAATCCGTAACTTAAAAGTTAGTGTGGAGTGACACATCTATTTAATTAGTATTACAAAATAATATTGATGTGGGGGAAAACATCGGTTTTACAATATTATAGTTCTTGGATTTAAAAAGTTGGGTTCATAAAAGAAGAACAAATTCAAGGAAAACAAGAAAGATAAATCGAAAATGATAAGAATACAATCGATAGCTAACAAAGTTAAATTAATAATTTATTAATAAACTGCATTCAATTAGGATATTACTTGTGCTGATGTTTTTTATAGCAGATAACTTCAAAGTAACGATTCAAGGACTTCATAATTTAAGGTGAATAACCAATCTTTAACCTTTTTTAGAAACGAATTTGAATGTATGGATGTTCGAACAGAGAATGGTAACTTATTGAACATTGAGGGGGCCATAACAGTGTAAAAATGCGAAAAATGGGTTTTGTAAACAATTGGAACATTGACAAGATGCAATGTATATATACGAAGACTATATAACTGTGTACTCCTACTAGGAATATTACCGCTTTGCTTATAAAATTCTTTTAGTACTTTAAAAACGTAAAGGTGCCTCATTGGTAAAATATGCAGGTCTTTAAATAAGGGCCAGCTCTGATTAAAACGATTTTTGTTACAAATGATCCTTATTAAATGTTTTTGAGCTATTAACAATGGTCTGAAAGAGCTAATATAAGAACCACCCCAACTTAATATACCATACTGCAACTTAGAGTGAGCAAGACCGTAATAAATAGTCGTTAAAACTTTTCTGGAACAATGTAGTTTGATGAGATACATTTTGCGCGTTACTAGCAATATGTGCGATTTAATGCTTTGAATATGATCTTTCCAAATCAAGTTATGGTCAATTAATACTCCGAGGTATTTATAGTGTTGAACTGATTCAATTTTGAAACAATTTTTTGAACACGGAGAACTACGATTAAAATTAGATTTTCCACAACTATGAACAGGGAAACAAAATTTTTTACAATCATGAGCATGAAAGCATAGATTAAAATCGTTCAAAACGTTATTAGATATTTTGAAGGACATGAGTTTTGTTTTCTCGCTAATTATCAGTTTATGTTCCGTAAACCATAGTCTTATGGTTTCTAGATCTTCGGAGATCTTTGTAATACATTCGTATCCCGTATCAAACTGGTATGTAAAGGCTATATCATCTGCAAATGCAGTTGATGCTCCATTTAAACTCAGTTCAAAAAGTGAGTTAATATAAGCTAAAAACAGCACAGGACCAAGAACTGAACCCTGTGGTACACCATTTTTTAAAACACGAGAGTCACTAAAACTGCCACTTACGTTAACTTTTTGTTTTCTATCTCTGAGATAAGATGCAAACCACCTGTGGATTACTCCTCTAAAACCAGCATTGAATAATTTTTTTAGGAGCAAGTCATGGTCAACCATGTCAAACGCTTTTGTCATGTCAACAAAAAGAGCCATGGTAGATTTGTTACAGTTAATACTTTCATACAACTGGCTACAAACTCTTAGGATAGCATCCTCGGTTGACATTCCTCTTCTGAAACCAAACTGATTACTGCTAAAAAACTGAATTCTGTCTAAAAACGACAATATGCGTGATTTCATAAGTTTTTCAAAAATCTTCGAAAACGATGGTAGTAGGGAAATGGGTCTGTAGTTGGACATATCTTTCTTATTACCTTTTTTAAAAAGTGGTATAACTTCAGCGACTTTTAGCTGTTGTGGGAAACTACTATTTTGAACACTTATGCCCCTATTATCGTTAGCGAGTCGAACAAAAAAAAAAGCGAATGTGACTTATTTGTATTATGGTTAGCGAATTGAACAAAATTCATTCGCCTAAACTGTCAAACCGTTGGCGAATTTAAAGTCGCCTTATTGCGGTTTGCGAATTTATGAAATATCATTCGCCTAAAACTTCAAATTTTGGCGAACAAAACTATTGGGTGAAACCTGAGGCGAATGTAACTTATGAATGAAAATTCAAGAAAAACGTATAAAACCCATTCAATTCATATTTCTACATACATATACAACAAAACCCAGCTATAGCCAAAGGGTTGGTACAATTTGGAGCTTCAAAAAATCCAATAAAGAATATTTTATATTTGAGGCACACAAATTTTTCATTTTGAATTCCTTTTTTGTTGACATAAATGTTCGAATTGTCGTTTTGGTGCTGTCATTTTGGTTTTTATTATATAGGTAGCCTTTGATTTCTAGGCGAATAAATTAATTCGCCGACAATAATCGTACAAGGCGAATGTTTCGACAACTGATTCGATTTACGCGAATAATTCGACTCGCTAACGATAATAGGCCTATTAATTGAACAAGTAACATAAAACGTCCGCCACATAGAAGCACATTTTTTTCAACAATACACTCGATACACCATCACTAGTATTTACAAGACTTTTTGTTTTTTAACGATAATATTGCATTGCATTGTGATTGTTTAAAATTGTAAGAAAGAGATCGAATGCAATTGATGGGTCGGGTTCATTATAGACTAGTTCCCAGAATTCATATTTTAGACAATCATTTAGAAGAATATAGTCTGTGCAATATTTCTTTTTTAAGGGTGTGTTGCCACTACTTACTGCATTGGTGCCACAACACACATTAAGTGCAATCATACAATGATCTGTTAATTTAAGATCATATACAACACCATTAAACATATTCTTATTGTTTTTTTGAGTACGCATAAATATATGATCAATGCAAGTTTTAGTCGAAACAGTTATACGGGTAGGTTCATTAATAAAACTCTTAAGACCATTTGACGCCATAAGAAACAGATAATTCTCAGTATCTCTATCAGATTCATTTAAAATATCAATATTTATATCTCCAATTACTATTAAGTTCTTTTCTTTACAAGCACTCAGAGCATCGCTTAATTCACCAATGAAAAAACCTTTACTAACTGCTTGCAATCTATAAACACTCAGCATCGCATAACTCTCATTCATGAAATCAAAAGACAATTTCATAACATCAGCACTAAGAAAATTAAGCTTCATACAATCGAGTACATAACCATTTTTCACATAAGCTGATACACCTCCAGCTGAGTATGATTCATTACAATTACCGAAAGGTGTATATCCGGGTATGTTATACAAATCTAATTCTTTCTCATAAAGCCATATCTCACTCAGAACAATAACAACAGGCAAATTCACTAATGACTCAAGATGTGCTATCAGTGCTGAAAATTTTTTTCTAGTGCTACGAATGTTTTGATGTAAGCAAACAATGTCAGCACGATTAAGAGAATTGACTGGGTATTCACATGTATTAGGGACTAAACACGAAACAGAATTAAGAGAATTATTCATAACTTATTAAAATCAGCAGCACAAGTAATTCTTACTAAGTTCTCCCCCTCCTTCTTCCGCATATAAACTGTTCCATTTTTAGTCCATACATATTGGTACCCTTTTTCTCCCTTCAGCGATAAAGCAGCATTAAACAGTTGACGTGTTTGGTACGTTAAGCAGTCATTTAAGTACATCTTCTCCGGTCTCCCATGAGCGTTACTGTTGACGTTGAGTATTGTTGTTGTAAGTTGCGTTTTATTTTCTCTTTTCGCTTTCATCATTTTCTCCTTGCACTGGCGAGAAACAAATTTGACAAACAGAATATTTTTCTTTGTTTGGTTACTGCTAGCATTTGGTGTATTTTTTTGCCTTTTGATTATGGGTTTTGTGTAGCAAAGGTCAATGTCTTCCTTCGTTACGTCGACAAGCAGACCATCGCGGAAAATCTTCAGCGCCAAGTCAATACTAGAAATGTCGCCGCAGTCAGGTGGAATGTTATAGATCTCCACAGCATTTCCGATGAGTTCTTGTTCTAGATGATCAACCTTCTTCTCGAGTTGCTGAATTTTCAGCTCGCATTCTTTATTTTTGATTTGAAGTTCCTCTATCTGCTTCTTTTGAATCTGCTTTACTTCTAGTATTTCCGCGTAAATCAAATCCAGTGTAACATTAGGCTTCGGTGGAGCGAAAGGTGTTTTATTAACAGGTGTTATGGTGTTTTGTTCAAATGTTTTGTGGAGATGTTGAATTTGACTGATCGGGCTAGAGACGCATGCTGGCGCTTCCCCTGATAGCGATTCTCGTCGTTTTTTTGCAGCGCATGCATTGCACTGCCAAAGTTTATTCTCCTTCTTCATGAACTCGATGTCGGCAGGCATAACATTAACGCAGGCTGCATGGGAAAGGCTGTTGCAGCCCCTACACACCACCTTTAGTTGAGAACGCTCCACTTTGTTTCCACACGTTTTACACGACATTGTGAAATGTGAATATAAACAATGAATTAATGGTACAAAGGATAGAAAAATTAACTTTTTATTGTTCCCGACGCGTGTGTGCCCCACAACAAACATAAGTAAGTATATATAAATAAATATAATATAATATATAAATAGAAATAAATCAATGAGTTCTCAAATAGGTTAACTAACAACAAATTGCATTAATAAAGAAGATACTCACTTGATTAACTTCACCGTAGTCATAGTCATCATGCCTGATGCCATATATGCACTGAATATAATTCCAAATGGCGCGCCGAAATTTTGATGTATCTACATTTTTGATTCCTCCCATTGTGAAATATGTTAAATTATATGCAACACGGAACTTATCATCTAACAAATAACCAACATCATTATATAGTCTGAAAGGTTAAAAAGGTAAAGAAGCGTGATTACAACACAACATTTGTTTTATAGTTACCCATTTACTAGCGAATATCCATGATCATCCCAGGAGTAGTCCTGAATCCTGAATGTGTTTGGTATATTTTCAGCCCCACGACGTGCAAAATCTTGATATGTAAAACCGGGATCGTCAATATAGTGGCTTATTATTGGAGGCACCTCAACTGATTTTTCGATAGGCGCAGAAGGTAGTTCCGCTGTCTGAAGTTCAACGTTCTTAAATCGACTACTTAACTCTGCCTCGCTACATTCATCGGGTTTTTCTGACAATACTTTCATACGTTCCATTAATGCTTCAACACTCACTCCTGTGGGACATTGAATTGAAGCTAACATACGAATTTTCGATGTGTATTAGTTAAACTCAAAAAATGTTTTAAAAAGCTTAGTAGTCTTTGTATCCGAAATATGGACACATTTTATTAATACGTATTTTGAATTCCATACCGTTTGAAGAAAATCCATTTCTGCCATCACCACTATGAGATGTTGAATTGTTGTTTGCTGTTGGATTCATCATGTTATTATTGTCCAGAGTAATGTTACTTAGGACAGTCTTTTCTGTAGGGATTGTTGACTTCTTACTTGATAGGCCATCTAACTGCTGGGTGAGTCCACACGAGAATACGAATGAAGATAGTGAATGGAAGTGTGCGAGTAGAACCATTGCATGGACAACTTCAGAGACGGACCAACTGCTTTTTCCTTTGGTAAGGCACTATACATTTTCACAAAACAGAAATGATTAATTTTATTATTTATCAAATGCTTTTGAAACCAACTTCTATATGTTCTCTGCGTAATAGCCATGGCCTATGGGCTAGTAATTTATTCATATCGTATATGGCACGTAATTTGTGAGGTATAAAATCCAAACCATTAAGCCACTCCACATCCCCACCTTGATTACGGAATTCTTTTTCATACATTTTAACTAAGTAAGGACAGTGATGACGAGCAGCGGCCTGAAAACATTAAAGACACAAATTTTACTTGCGGATTTTCAAAGTAAAAATAAATTATGTAGTGAATATAAAAATTCAATTAGAGGGTCTTTTTTATATCAAACTAGCGGACCCGACGAACTTCGTCTCACCACAATTTAACGTATTCAGATAAAGCAAAAGATTGAGCAACCATTCTGAGATATTTACAAATTTAAGCTTGTTGTTTTTGGAAGTGTCGATATAAGTTATTAAGTTTTAAAAGTTTTGTTTTTGATGTGGCAAAGTGGTGGGCAGTGGCAAAAAAAATTGCGGAGTATAGGAACTTATATATTTTCTCGCCACCGCAACTCTTCCAAAGGTCATCACAATTCTCATTTTCGTGGCATGGTATTTCAAAATGACAACAACCATACGTAAAATATTTTTTTCTTATATGTACTATATACTTACTATGATTGCCAAATAATATCTATAGTCGTAAGGAAGAGGGCCATCTCCACGCATAATAAAACTTTGAGTGCGTAAGAAATGTTCCAAGTATCGGGGATGATAGCCAATTACCCGTGACACATGGTCCAATTCAAGCTCTTCCATATTATATTGCTTCATACCATACTGAAATAAGAAAGTTAGGCAGTTGGTTCACTAGTCAGTTTTAAGACAAATCGTAATATTTTATTTGTTATTAAAGAAAAAAATAAATAAAATGGCTTAGTTGTTAGTGTGCTGGACTACTGAGTGAGGGCACCCAAGTTCGATCCCCGGAAAAGCACATATGACATTTAAAGGTTTTTTTTTCGGGAACGTCTGGCAGATATCCGAGAGTTAAATAACTGTCCTGAATTTTGCAGTTGCCACTTACATCGTTTTCCATTGGAAACACCATATTTTTTTTCGCTACGTCCATGGAACATGCAACGACATTGATCTGCTTTTGTAAATGGATTAGTGCGTTTTTTGACAGCAATAATCAATATCAGCTGTTCAAATTGGCATTCGTTTTTGACTTAAAAAATGTTTTCCCTGATGTAAATACAAATGGAGTAGGTTGGGTGATTCGTAGTCTTCTGATGGCGAGGAAGGCGAAGAAGATAATATTTACTAATTAAAAAATTTAAATTACTATACATTTGTTTAAAAAAAAATTAATTGACGTAAATCAGTTGGGCAAAGTATATTGGTATTTGTGTAAACCTGAAAAAAATATCGAGATCTTCAAAAAGTGATCCGAATCAAAAAAAGATTGTTTTTTTTTTTGCCCAATGGAACATGAAAAGTGATATAGATTAAAAAAATTGATTTTTTGTCCCAATGGAAAACCTCATAAGTCATTAATAAATGCAGGCAAAAGTCCTGGGGCTGCCAGCACTGGAAACAACTTATTCGTTAACCGTAAAGCAGAAGAAGTACATATTTCCAATATTAAAATTACATAAAATCAAGCAATATAACATTACACAGTTACGGTAAAATACTGTCACAACTCTTGGCAAGATGCCATAGTTGAAGAAAAATCACTATAATTGCAGAAAAGTAAAATGCCACAGTACTATACACAGTATATGGTTTCAGAAAACAATGTTATGTTGGCCTTAACATTTTATTAGTAGATAAACGTTACCTATTTTCAGTACCCATATTTTAGATTCCTTACGATCTGCATTTCAACAAATTTCATAACATTATCAACAATTTAATTTTATCAAATTTATTTCAAATGTGCATGCTCGTGTTTGCGAAGGAATACATTACCTACATTTAATCTTTTTTTGATTACTAACATTTACGCTTAGCTTATAGAGCATCATTATTAGTTTATTAAGGCGGTAGTAAGTTATGTTGCTAAGTTGAAGGGAAGATGTACATCCATACATACATAATGTTTCGGTATAGCTATGGTAATAATTAAAGCAAATCCGGGGCTTATTTATTTCGTGCATATAAGCACGTGGTTTAACCAAACTGGTGTTTAAACACTTCAGAAAAGGAAAAATTTTATGTGTATTTCTTAATGTCTGGTTGCAGTTATAGCACAGGTAGATAGGTAGGTAGAAGTGGCGGTTCAAAATGAACCCAAGTAGCACTATTATGTGTCTTTTTGTAAGCACGACTCGTGTCGTGACCTACTTTATGATGATGATTGTTGAGGGAGTGATACATCCGGCGATATATCCAACTTATTGAGTTGAGCAAACGGATAATATCTGATATCCTTTTATCCGAAATGTCGCTTAGGTCGTCGAAGAAAGGTTGGTTCAGTGTGCACAATCTGGCTTCTTGCTAGTGCCGGACTCCTGCAGAGGAAGTGCGAGAGAGTTTCTTTCTCTCTGTGCAGCATAGATAAATCATACCACACAAAGGGTGTTATGTCAATTAGAATCCGTGTGACATGCAAAACATACAAAAAATACGAAATACAAATGCTGCCAACCGCGGCCAATCTTGGGAAAATGTGATAGAGTCCGGTAATACCACATTTTAACATTACTGAATGCTATTGGTTAGTTATTATATATTTTTTAGAGGCGAATAATTTTATTTTATAATTTTGTATCTATGTTTTATGTATGTTTATATACATGTATATATAGAAACAAGTGCACCTAGAAACTTCATTGAATTTCGTTGTGCACTATGAGAACGGGCTTTTACAAATTCGGCCTCTTTTGTACACGATGCAACACACGACATGTTGAAATCAACAAAGGCTCCGCAGTCCGCATGCTGTGAAACACAAATTAAGAAATATCGGTCAGTTCTCAATTTTCTAAACGATACATGTCATAAAATATTTCTTCTTAATCAAGCAGTGACGGACACATATTAAATATATCTAAATGGGAACATTTATTCAAGAATCTAGTTATCAAGTCGACTAGATTGGTCTAGTTTTTGCGTTCAGGTTACATCTTATTAACCTGAACGCCAAAACTAGATTGGTCGGTAACGTCCGTTTGTTACGTCAGCCACATTATGCGAACTGTCAACTTAGTACTTAGTCACGAATTTCTAGATTCCATAAACGTCAACTGAAACAGCTGCACATATCCCAAGTAACAATTTGACTTCGGTAAGGATAAAATTTTTAATTTCTGCAACAGCTTTGATAGAGCTTCTATAGTCTTTCTTAACCGAAGTTAACTTCATGTGGTATTCGATTGGGCGCTCTCAGAGCACTTTTTTTGCTCTCAGAGCAATTTTTATGTTCGTTTGGTACAGAAAAAAGCAATCTTTTTCAGATTTCAGAGCACTTTTGCGAATCTGGATATTTTCTCAGATTTGCTTCAGATTTACCAATACACGTGCGTTTGAGTTTGACAACTAGTGGAGTTTGTTTACATTTTAGTGAATTTTTTCAACTGCAAAGAAACGTATTGCATCGGGTGGTTCTATTTTTGTTAATTATTTATGTGCAAATGTTTAGAGATCAATCTGGGCGATCATTTTGAATGTTTTCATATAAAATTTAACCAGTGAATGGAAAACGCTTAGAAAAGTGTTGAAGGCTGCATATATTGCAATCGCACAGATATCAACAAAAAAAAGAACAAGTGACGTTTTTGTGTTCGATTAGCCACACGAAATCTGAAATCTGAGAGCAAATCTGAAGAAGCCCAATCGAATACCACATCAGTAAGACCTTTACAGAGCATATACATAGGTTTTATAGAGGGATATGAAATAAAGTTTCGACAAGATCTCTATTAGACTTCTGAAAATGTGTGAGGAGATGTGTGGAAAGTGAATTGCTTCCATAAAGCTTGTGGTTCGAAGCGCTTTCCAGATGCTTCTTTAAAACTTCTGACGAAGTTGACAGCTTGCGATTGGAAGCTGTATAGAAGCACTTACTCGTACTTGCTCATAACTTACTTATGGAGGCTTTATAGAGGTAAAAATTAATGTGATATGAAATTAATCACAGCTGTCTAAAGAAACCATAATTTATTGAATAGGGGAAAAAAGACAAAAAATAAAACACTTTTGGCACAGTGAAAAATATGTCACTAATATGATTTTAAATAAACACTCCTCGCTCATAAATAAATTAGGTAACACTAAATGTCTTGCTTACAAATTCGGTTGAGTAAGCTGCAAGTTTATTGCAAGTCTTAACGAAACTCTAAATTGTATCAAGTAGTTCAGATTTATCACAGCATCATGACGAGTTAGTCTAGTAGGTAGTGTATTGGACTACTACGTAGGTGGACACATGTTCGATTCTCAGTGCGACGCATGTAAGTAAAATGTAAATTATAAAGAGTACTTAAATATAAACTGCATGAAAATTGCCAAAAGCCTTTGAAATTATTTATTAATGACATGAACAAAAAATAAAACAAGTAAAAGTGTTATCATCGCCTGGCCGATGCTTTGATACCCTCCACTGCATACAAGTCATGCAAAATTGTTTTTTTATGGGAGGTACCATAACTTACTTGACCGACATAGCCCATTTTTAATACCAACCTAACGACGATAAAAGAAGTCCTTTCACAAAACTTCATTCGCCTATCGTGTTTTCAACGGAAAGAGAGACACATGGGTCTAATATTGGTTTTGTATGGGAAGTTTGGACTACTTGAACTACTTGACCGACACAGCCCATTTTTAATACTGACCTAACGAAGATAAAAAAAAAGCTATTTCACCAAACTCCATTTGTTTAGGTTGTTTCCTTTAGACGCTATCGTATCTTCAATAGACGGAGAGACACATGGGTCCAGATTTTCGTCCAGATCGATTTTGTATGCGAGGTACCAGAACTATTTGACCGACATAGCCCATTGTCAATACCAACCTGACGACGATAAAAATAAGTCCTTTCACCAAATTTCATTCGCCTATGTCAATTCCTTTGGGCGCTATCGTGCTTTCAACAGACAGATAGACAGACAGACGGACATGGCAAAATCGATTCAGAATGTGATTCTGATTCAGATTATATATACTTTATGAGGTTTCCGGTGACTCCTTCTTGGCGTTACAAATGTAGTGACAAAGTGAATATAAAGGGTTTTCCAATGAGAGGTGTTACTGTGAATGAGCCGCTATTTTGGTAGCTGTCACTTTTAAAGCTTTTATTCTTTGACATTTGACAAGTAGAAACTACGCCATTACTAAAAATGGAACGATACACGCTTCAACAATGCATTGAAATTATTAAAATTCACTACAAAAATGACGAAAATGATCTGGAATTCCATCGAAAAAAAATCATCTTGACTGATGAGGCCCATTTCCACCTCGGTGGCTATACGCTCGGAAAACCCAAGAGTTATTGTTGAGAAGAATCTCCATCCTCAACGTGCGACTGTTTGGTGCGGTTTATGGTCCGACGGGGTCATTGGACCTTACTTTTTCGAAAATGAGGTTGGATCAATAGTTACGGTGAATGGATTGCGCTATCGAGAGATCATTAATGATTTTTTATGGTCGGAGTTGGATGGTATTGATCTGGACAACGTTTACTTTCAACAAAACGGCGCTACGTGCCACACAAGCAACGAAACCATTGATCTTTTACGGGAAAAGTTTCCGGACCGTGTTATCTCTCGAAGAGGTGATCACAATTGGCCACCCAGATCTTGTGATTTAACACCTTGCAACTTCTTCCCTTGGAGCCATGTGAACGATAAGGTCTACGCCAACAGCCCAGTGTCGATTTAAGACCTCAAAGATAAAATTCGTGAGGCTATCGAGGACATAGGGCAGCCACTTTGCGATTTGGTTATGGAAAATTTCATGAAAAGGATATGGTCCTGTATGCGTGCTCGTGGTGGCCATTTGGCTGATGTTGTTTTTCATTATTAACGGCATACCTTCCTCTTTATTATGAAATAAACATCCGATCATTTATCTCAAAAAATGGCATTTTTCTTTAAATACCAAAACAACACCTCTTATTGGTAAACATTTTACCTTCCTGTGGATGGTATAAAAAATAAGAAAATGGAAATTTGAAAAATATAATAAAAAACATAAAATTAGTTCTTTTTGATTTTCGAGCCTCTAAAATGTTTCGGTGATGCCCTACTGAAGTAATAACCTACTGCTGATAAATGTGAGATGCTTCTTTTGCGAAGCATTAGCCTGCCGTGAATGTTAATTGCCTTATAAACGAAGAAGTTGTGCTTTCGTTAAGGGGTATCCAAGCTGTTCAGGAAGTCTTAAACAAGTAAATACCTGCATTAAAGTGCGCCATATGTGTTTCCATTAGGCCTTATGCAGTTGATATTGCGGGAAGTGAAATAGCTTCGATAGCACCTTACCGAAGTCAATTGTTTACTTGGGATGACCCATTTCCCCCAATCAAAACCGAGATACATCTAGTTAGACAGCTGTCAGACTTACTAGATACTAGATACTTGAACGTCCCCAATCATTTGTTCTGTTAACATTCTGATTTTTATTGCTCTATTCTAATCTAAAACTAAAGCCAAACGGTTCTTTTATTTCATAATTTAAACTAATAATGAACTATAGTGGATGGATTGGAAAAGAATGTATGTATTAATAGGCGAATCGCTCTGACTATAATATTCATAATTTTTGAATAATTGCTGGTTCACAATTCGCTGTCATTAAATGAATAGGTCTTATTCCTCTTTTTGGGTCCATATTCAAGCATTAACGAATTTTCATTAGGTTACACGTATAGATATACAAATCATGCAAACGAAAACGGAAACAAAATTTGTCCCTTATATTCCTTTTTTATACCCAGACTTTTGTTAAAAAAGGTTAATATTTATAATTTTTGAATAATTGCTGGTTCACAATTCGCTGTCATTAAATGAATAGGTCTTATTCCTCTTTTTGGGTCCATATTCAAGCATTAACGAATTTTCATTAGGTTACATGTATAGATATACAAATCATGCAAACGAAAACGGAAACAAAATTTGTCCCTTATATTCCTTTTTTATACCCAGACTTTTGTTAAAAATGGTTACTAATAAGTTCCTGCATCAGTATGTTTATTACTTAAGTAGATACTCAAAGTGAATTATTCAATGTCACAATCACTTTTTTCACACCAAGAATATTTTTTTTACTTTCATGGAGCGAAAAGGACTAAAAGTTAAACAAATTTTGGATATTTCACAAAACACGCGTGTAAGCGGCTATGAAGTTTACGAAATTATGATGAAAACATTTGTGACATGCAACCACTTAGCTTTGTACAACTGTCACCGAACAAAAATAAAAAAACCTATACCAATGTAAAAATAAATAAATTAACAAATTTAAAAGTGCACGTAACTAGAAATACTCAGTAGATCTATTGCTATGTCTTCATTAAATAAACTTTATTATACAGTATACATACCAAAGAGCAATCTTTAGCCGTTTTTTGGTTCTGGCTTCTACTAGCTTAACATTGCGTGATGTGACATAAATGATTGACAGATTTGGTTATTGGTAGTAGTTAAATTATCATAAAATGCACTGGATGGAATCAGCCATTTTACCGATTGTTTCAAAGCTATATTTAGCTTGAGAGGATACACAACAAATGCTTTGGTTCTTATTCGTGCATTCGACTGCACTTTTATGCAGTTATCAATTTGTAATGATGGTCCTTGCTTTTTAAAACAAGCGTCTGTGGAAATATTGATTCATATCACAAATATTAAAAGTTTTTATTATTAGAAAATTTATATACCTTCATACTCATACCTACTCAGTAAGATGGAGTGTATTTTATATTTTCTGCTGAATCACATAAAACATTTTTTAATAAATAATAATCTGATGGATGAAATTTAAAAAATTTAAGTATGTACATATATTACATTATACATACATACATTTATAACTATTCCTATAGCTATTTAGATATACACACATACATACAAACAATTGCATAAGGGTATACTTTCACTATTTATAATATGATTTGGATTTGCTAATGGACCAAGTTCGCTTAGAATTGGGGCGTTCTGGGAGGATCGTTATTCTACTGCAAAAAGCAAGCACCGATTAGAACAGTACTCAAATACTGTTCCATGGTAGTGCCTAGCTCTAAAGAAAATTTGTTTGAAAATGATCTAGTCTATATTGTAGTACGAGCGTAATACTAAAACTAAAATTTATAACCTTTTAAAACTAAAATTTATAACCTTTCTCTAACACTGCTGGAAAATTCTTAAAAGTAGCAAAACAAATAGAGCGGTAAAAGAAAAAAAAGCGCCATTTCTAGGCTACTCTGCAAATGTAAGTTCAAATTTTTTCCAAACACTATAATAGTGTTGTGTTAGACAACCTCGTTACATGTTAAACATATTTATTTGGAAATTAAAGTTTTTGTAAAGTTTGCGAAGTGCTTTTTAAATTAAAAAAAGGGAAAAAAGTCGCAAGAAATTGGATAAGGGTCCCTGAAAAAAGTGTTAAATTGTCGCACAACGGGCACACTGGTCACAGAGTTTAGTAGACATCAGATAGCAAACAAAAATTTGACGTAACTACTAAATAACGAGTTGATAACTTTTACGCAGCGTTTATTAATACGGGGGTTATTGTTTACGTTTTTAGACAAGTCTGTAGAAAAAAATGAATTACATATGGCCGCTGCAATGGATATGTTTTATATAAATAGGGGAGGGCAAATAGTTGAGAACCACTTTATTTATGTAAAGTAATGATGACATGCATACGTTCGAGCTACAGACAGTACCTACATCAAAGAATAGTTAACGAAATACTGAAAAACGTGCTCTCGAGGTTTTCGTTTGGTATAAAGTAGACTGCGTATGCGTAGCCTCCGTATTATAACCTGCGTTGAACAATTAGGTGCATTGGTGCTTGGTGATTTACGTGACGTTAAGCGACCACCATAGAAATGTCGATAAGCATCCTCACCTATAACTTTCCATAGAATTCATAAATTCGTTTACGACCTGTGATTTTATTGTGAAAGTGTTTGAGCTAAGTAATATTTTAACCCCTGGAGAATATAATATTATGTAGAAACTATTTTACCATACCTATGTACTAATCACTGTTGTGATATACAGGAAACAAATCATATTGTACTAATGATGCACTGATAAAGTTAACGTTTCAAATGAACACATTGTATGCACACAATGGCTTGTGAGGAAGCCCACCAGTTTACTTAAATTATTCTTACTGAGCCTAGCGATTTTTTGTTATGAGTAGGGCTTAATTAATCTTTTGGTTTTCTTAGCGCAGGACATTTTTTAAAATTAAATTGTTGTTTCCATTCATTATTTAGCTTAAGCGCAGTAGCGAGTAGGGTTCAGTTATTAAATTACCATTTTTTGCCGGCTAAGCTATTGTACTCTGCCTTATATAACCTAGAAATATTTTCCCACTAACAATATTTGATAGTTCCAAAAAGCAAACCATTACCAATCGACAAATGTCGATCTTGTTTTAGACCAGCAATACCAAAATCAAAAATCGACATCTGCAATGAAATGCTTCAAACCAATTATAGGACCTAAGATCTTATTCAAAAGTATGAATCGAATAGATCAACCTATGAATGAAACAAGTTAATATTATATTTAAAAAATGTTTATAACGAAATAGAACTTATCTTAAAGGCTTGTTTTTTTTTTCAATGCAGTGTAAATAATTATTGTGCTATAGTAAAGTCTAATGAAGGGGACTGCTTTTTGTAGTTTATCAGACGTTCGCGAAGGGTAAGGCTGTAGAAAAAACATTAAGAAATATTTTTTTGTTTTCCCGCTTTCTCTCGCCTCGTTATTTGGTGTTGTATGAATAGGTTAGTTAAACTGCTTGTATATATATATATACTTAATATATTGACATGTCAGTAACGCGTTTGCAATTATTTAAACGGAGTTACCGAAAGCGAATAAAAATCTCTTCGGACTCGGGACTTGGGACTGGGAGATATATTTTAGACGTGATAGCTATTCGATCTTGTTTGTATCGATGGGGTGCATAGAGAAGAGGATTCAAAGACGAACTTTACTAGCAATACAGTGACGTTGATCTGAGTCTAAAACTTCTTAGATGAGGCCTTGGACCACCTCCAACTGTAAGCACAATTTAAACTAAAGTAAAAGGTTTTTCTCACTTAGTAGTGCAGCACACTAACCACTGAGACAAAGCTGTGACAAGTTAAACAAAGTACAAATCTGAATATATAAAAGTTATACTCTTTTACTTTTTTTTACTGTTACCAACTCAGAAGTACACACTGATAAGAGTAATTCAAAGTATGCAAGTTTTCATTTCGATAAGACCATAATCTTTATGAAAAATACAATCTACATGGCGTATCAGTCTGTAACTAATAAAAGCAAGCTCTTTTTAGTAAGATAAAAATTATTTATTAACTAAACCATACAAAAAATACTCATGTGTGCTGATGCATGAGTAACTTCGTGAAGCACATTGAACAAAAACAGAAAATGTAAGACAAAATATGCGAAAAGCAATTTATAATAAAATATGTCTACTTGCAAATAAAATATATTTGAAAAATAAAACTGTTTAACAAATAGTTATGCGGACAAATGCATCGTTGTTCAAGTGGCTGCCTAGGCTGGATTCGCAGTAGCGCATTCTGTCCTCCAATTTTCCAAGAACTTGTTGATGGTTTCGGGCTGCAGCACACGAATTGCTTGGATAATATCGGCCTTGCGTGAATCGTTTCCGGATTGTTGGCATAACATCGGTCTTTCACGGTTCCCACAAAAAAAGTCCAAATGGGTCAAATCGCATTTTTGACGATTTGGGAATAAAGATCGATTGTGGCATGAGCTGTGTGGCATGGCGCGCCATCCTGGAGGTCGTCCAAATCCATGTCTTCAATTTTAGTAAAGAAAAAAAAGTCGGTTAACATGACTCTGTAACGTCCACAGTTGACCGAAACGTTGTTCCCAGCCTCATTTAACAAAAGTGTACTTCCACTATGCTGTGAGCATTAAACGCTCGTCTCAAAACTATAAATGAGAAATAATAGCTGTTTTTTATTATCAGCTATGAACTATGATCCATATAGATCATCGATTAATACGCACTTACAACAACAGCACATGATCCGGCTTCTCATCGAGATCACAATTCATGATCTTGAGTTTATTTCTACTATTTCCCACAAGGTGGCTTATTTTATTTCTAAATGTTGGTGTTATAATTTTTTGTATGCGCTTTTTTGGGGCTTATTAAATTTTTTCAACCCTTGGGTTTTTTTCCTGGGCTGTATTCCCGGAGCCGGAATTTGGTTAATTTTTTTTGCTTTTGTTTGAGGGAAATAATTCTACTAGCTTTTGATTGAAATCATTTCTCACTTACTAAGTACGCCTTTGTTTTAAGTATATTTATTTCCCAATCAAGATGGTTTAAATTCCAATGTGGAGCTAATTCCCGTGGATTTTTTTCCTTGCGCCGAGCATGCCCCCCATATATGTATTTCACTGTTAAAGCATTGTGGATTTACAATTTGTCGTCGCTCCGCGGTCAAATCTTCTTTGCATTGGGATTTAGTTTACAATATTTCAGAAGCGTTGCAAGTGAAAATTTAGTTTATAAATCAATTTAATCGCAATTATAAACTAAAAATTGTTATTTGTTCTTCTAAAAAAGCAATTTTCCCGCAAACTTAAAATTTTTGCTGCGAACTATCACACTTTATTCACAATCCACATAATACAGTCGCGATCCACAAGCCCACGAATGGAATATTCGTTCGAACTTAATCTTTTAAAATGAAACTGAATTGCGGGTATCTGCAACTAAAAACAGGTTTGTTTGACGTGGGCCCTAGTGCGCACTAGTGTGCACTGGGTTAACCCTAATGCGTTTGATATAGCACTGAGCTCGCTCTGGTACTAAAAACCGGTGTTTGACATGGCTTCTAGGGCACCCTAGTTGTGCCCTGAACTGACCCCAGTTAATTTGTGGGGCAAGAATTCAGTGCTGAGAATTGCTGTCATTTTGCTCATTGGCCTGGCCGACGCTTTTATACCCTCCACTGCATACAAGTCATGCAAAATTGGTTTTGTATGGGAAGTACCAGAACTACTTGACCGACATAGCGCATTTTTCAAATCAACTTGACGACAATAAAAATAAGTCCTCTCACAAAATTTCAGTTCGGCCTAGGTAGATTCTTTTCGACACTTTCGTGTTTTCAATATATGTTTTCTAATATTGGTTTTGAATGGGAGGTATCAGAACTACTTGACCGACATAGCCCATTTTGAATGCCAACCTGACGACGATAAAAATAAGTTCTTTCACCAAATTTCATTCGTCTATGTCAATTCCTTTGGCTAAATCTATTCAGAATGTGATCCTGATTCAGAATATATATACTTTATGAGGTCTCCGGTGACTCCTTCTTGGCGTTACAAATGTAATGGCAAAGTGAATATACCTTCCTGTGGAGGGTATAAAAAGGAAAATGACTTAAAACAATATTCCTTTTCTTTACATCGTACAATTTGAACATTCATTGTCCTTCAATTATTTCGAATGTTTGTTTTGTAGTTTCTACCTATGCAATGCTTTTTGTGGTGTTTAAAATATTTATCATCGCACACTCCTCTCAGACATTGTGCCAGCCCAGAGCGTTTGTCATGAAAATGAAATTGTAAATTTAAATTTACACAATTTAACCTAAAGGAAACATTATGCAGTTAGGTGGTATTCACGTAGAAAGTACAATTCGTTATCACTCGCATGTCGTACCTACATACTATTAAAGATATATGTACATAATGTTTTATGTAGGTACCTACCTATAATTAAATTTGTATATGTGGATGCATCCATAATTAGCCATTTTAAAAAAATACAACAAATGTTGTTGAATGTTTATTTAGTCTACCTTTGCCTTACATTTTTACGAAATACATATTCCATCCAGATTTCATCGGTTCTAATAAAATAATTTAATATGCAATAGGTAGGTAGGTATACACGGAAATGCATTCTTGGTTAATCTCTCGCTTTTCTCTATCTCTCGCTTTCTTACAAACCGCAACCGCACCATAAATTCCATATCATACATAATGTATATATGTAGGTATAATATATATGAATAAAAATGCCTTTTTTATTTTCTCGGCAGATAAATTGTCGACTTGTTGAGCCCTGCACATGCACAAAGCAATAGCAAGTAGGTAGGTATTTATGTAGGTGGTACTTGATATTGGTATTTAAATGCATTCTTTTTTAAATTTTATATTTAGAGAGAACAACTCACCCCACAACAGAGCAAACATTCGACAAATCCAATTGAACATTTGACAAGAAAATACCATGTAGTAGGTAGGTTGTAGCAAGCACACTTAGTACGTTATTTTCCAATTCGTTTAACAAATACTACACATGAACTCGATATGTATTATTCCTCTTTAAAATAAAAATAGAAAATAATGATGAAGTAATTATATAACACTAATATTTACAATTCTGGGACACTTAGCCGCGCAAGAAATTGTGATGATGATAAAGATAGCCGAAACATTCATATGAAACCACGATAGACGTTTACAAGCACATTTGGAAAGATAATACAATAAACAAAATCAAAGAAAAACATCATTGCGTTCGCCTTTAAAATTTTCACGAGCAGTGATTTTACACAAAATACGAGTATGTATGATGAAAGCTCTTTCTCAAACCATTATAACAGACTGAATCCTGCTCCCCATACCACCAAAATTGAACTGTTTGCTGGCCGTTCTACTGATTGAAAATGAGCCTCTATCTCATTCTCAACTCAACTCATTTTTAATGGATTGCGGTTGCGGTAGGGGTTTGGGGTATTATAGTGTATAGACACAGAACGGCTCGCTATCGCTTGTATTACTGTTACTGGGGCTAATGTTTCTCATCAAAACAACGCATTTATGTATTTTGTTGTTATAATACTAATTGTTGTTGTTGTTGAGTTGGAGTATTCATAGATATATAGGTATAATAAAAGAAGTGATAACATGCTACATATATTTTACATTACTTAGCGGCGATCGTTATTTTTGTGCTTTTGTGTGAATCTGCTCGGCGAAAAAATGAAAAGCGTAATTAAAAATAAAACTGTTGTCAAATCGAAAACCCATAAGAATTATATTGAATACATACAAGACAATAGACCGTCAGCATAAACTAAGTATTAAAAAATAGACCGTTAGCTCCTGCGCACCTACCCGATTCCCCCCTCAAATTTTGAAAATAATTCTCTCTGAAATTGCCTATCTGCGATGTGTATGTATGTGAAGCAGCAAGAAAAAAAATCTTAATGCAGGTGTAATAAAAGAAAAAACTGAACGAACTGTCAGGTTACTATGTCAAGTGTATGCGTGCAGCTAAAATACTTTAACATGGCACACATACTTTCCCATTTAGTAACACGGAAAACAGCTTGTACTAACTTGTAGGCAAATTTCTTAAGTTGGTTTACATTAGGCGTTTTTCTTTTTTAGTTCAGAGCACAACCTGAACTGTTATACAAAAAGTTCGTGTTTCTTTTTAGCTCAGATACATCAGAGCTCAGAATTTGTGTTTCTTTTTTCGTTCAGAGCGCTATCAGAGCGCGCTCGATGAGCTCAGAATAAATTGACTGAGCAGGCTGTGAATAGCTGATTAGACACGTCCAGTGACATTTGACAGAAAAAAAACACAGGATAAGCAGAATAGTTGAAATGGCGGAGGAACCTTGTTGTTTTGGAACTGAAAATCAACCAATTTAATAAATAACAATTAATAAATTTTAATTTATGCATTTATGACAACTATGTGCTCAAGTGTATTTCATAAATACCTCAGAACAATCGTAGCACGCTCGCTTCAGAGCGCGCTCATAACGCTCGAGCTCTATGCCTATTGTTGTTTTTGTAATGTCAACCCCCGCCTGTGAGAGTGAATAGGAACGTGAGCTACAAAAATGGGCTTTACTGGGCATCGCGATGTTTAATATTGTTTTGTGTTTCGTATTGAACTTGTTTGGTTTTTGTCTAGGTTTTGATTAAATTGAAAAAAATTGTGAAATACACATTAGAAAATTCCGTATTCTTGCATTAAAGTCCAATTCATGAACTCACATATCCTAGAAAGAAATGAGCCTATATTTCGGGAAAACAGCCCCAAAGATAATGGATAATCTTTGGCCCACAAGCCCAAAGATAATGGAATACAGAGATAAATAACTTTCCACTGGAAAGCGGCTGCCTATTTCCCGAAAAATAGAAGGTAAAATATCAGAGATGAATGAATAAGAGAGATGGATATCTTTCGTACGTCTATCCCCCCAAAACCCATTTGTTTACATTGTTGTTTTTGTAATTTCAACCCCCGTCTGTGAATACGTGTGACATAAAAAAAACATGTTGCTAATGGCCGGCCACCTTTTCCTTTTGCTTTTCTGGGCATCGCACTGTTCAATTGCTTTGTGTTTCGTATTGAACTTGTTTGGTTTTTGTTAAGGCTTCGATTAAAATAAAGAAAATAGTGAAAAACACATTTCGGAATAGCGAATTCTTGCATTAAAGTCCATGAACTCACAAACACTTGAAAAGAAATGAGCAAATGTGCGTGACTTCATGAATTTTACGGGAAAACAGCTTGTAGGCAGCTGCCTTTCCACTGGAAAGCTATCCATCTCTGTATTACATTATCTTTGTAAAGTATTATGTGAGTTTCGAAATGCGTGTTTCACTTCTTTTTTTTTATACTTATGTCGTTTTCGATTTGGCAAAAAGATCAATATTTTTGGGAAAAAATAATTTTTTTTTGATTGAGATTACTTTTCATGTTCGATTTGCCAAAAAAATCAATCATTTTTTTTATCTGACTCCTTGGAGAAATCTCGATTTTTTCTCAGACTTCACATATGACACACAGCTGGCAGTTACGAGTAGTTTACCTTTGGAAGGATTGCTTTTTTGACTGAATTATTATTTTTTCTAGTATGGAAACGATTTTTTTGTTGAATTATTTCGAAATGAGTTATTTATTATAAATGTGTAAAAATCAATTGAAATGGATTTCCAGTGCAAGTGAAAAAAAATATTTTTTTGCGGCCAACTCAATACACACAAGAACCAATAAAATTCGGAATTCATGTTCGATTTGGCAACTGAAAACTGAAATCTCAGATGAAAATATGAAAAGCCAAGTCGAAAACGACATAAAAAAAGCTTAAACTATTCGTAACCGCCAGCTGTGTGTCATACACATTAGTATTATTTAAAGTATGTGTACGATCAAACGTTTTTATGCGCAGGAATGATTTTGCCCTATGTTACACAAGCAAATTTCTTCGTGCACACGAAAACCATAGACAAACCATAGTATTGTCTCTTGTCTCTGACGAAAACATTTGAACGTTTTGCTTTGCAGAATGCCGACCCTTAATTGGAGATTATTTTTTTATTACAGCTGTTCTTGGTTTTATAGTATGCTATAGATGGTATGCGATAATGCATGCTTTCTATCGCTAATAATGGAAATAAAGCTGCTATAATATTCTCCACTTGTGATTTCGGAATTCATAGCAAGTGGAGACAGGTGTAATAATTACAGATAATTTCCAAATATTTTTATGGTAACTGAGTCTCTTTTGTGTCTGAATGCTGTCAGTAAAATTATTTCGTACGGACGGAATTCCGAGAAAAGTTGACGTTGCGTTGACGGGAAAGATAACATGCGGTAAATTTCTTTTTACGACAAATTTTGACTGTAATCTGCAATTATAGTGTCAACAAGTTTTTCGCTTACAAAATTCCCTTAATTTATGGGTAATGGGGGATGGCTCCGAAAACAGATTCTTCACGCCTACTGAATAAAAGACGAAACGAATCGGCAGTGGGGACCTTTATTAGAGAATATGCAAATACTAAATTTGTAAAGTATTTGCTTTTCGATCCAGGATCACTTCCAATTATCGGTGCTTTGATTTTATTTGGAGAGCTTATTCTCAATATTTTAGTCATACAAAATGTACCATATACGGAAATTGATTGGATTGCATATATGCAGGAATGTGAAGGATTTTTAAATGGGACGACCAATTATGATTTGCTTAAAGGTTAGTAAGTCCAATACTCAGCGAGGTTTTTAATATGGGTATAAAAATAAACCTGACACTCCCCATGTAGTTGTAAGCTATTTATATTCCGCCCTATAGCACATTTGAATACTTCGCCTTAATTCAAAAACATATAATTACCATATTAAGCTGTGGGATCTGTACTTAAAAATAGTGTTCGTACCTTAAATTACAGACACTTAAAAGAGGTGGCGAGTTTAAGTTGATTGAAACCCCTCTTCTAGATACTTGTTTTACATATTGCAGACATAAAATATCCAATTAAAACTATAACTAAGAGAAAGATAACTAATTTTGCTTTTTGAGCATAGTCTATCTCGCAGAGCAAATGTTTTATGCTGAAATACACACTTTATCACTTAATAATATTACCTCACATACATATTGCGTTTTATTTTATCAAACTGGATTGGAAAATCTCAGAGAAATAACATTCTGCTTAATATTTCAGGTGACACTGGACCACTTGTCTATCCTGCTGGATTTGTTTACATCTATTCGGTTCTTTACTACATCACATCTTCTGGGAAAAATATTCGTGTTGCACAATATATTTTTGCGGGAGTTTACTTGTTGCAGATTTACCTTGTTATACGTTTATACTCGAAGAGCCGAAAAGTGCCGCCGTATATTATAATACTAAGTATATTTACATCATACCGGATCCATTCAATATACACACTACGCCTTTTCAACGATCCAATTGGTATGCTATTCCTTTATTTGGCAATCAATCTTTTCCTCGATAGACGTTGGACATATGGAAGCATATGCTTTAGTTTAGGAGTTTCAGTGAAAATGAATGTTTTGCTTTTCGCTCCAGCAGTTCTGGTTTTGTATATTACGAATCTTGGATATAGAAAAACCCTGCAACAGCTCATAATATGCGCAATGGTACAGTTAATACTCGGAGCACCATTCCTATTAACATATCCTATAGCATACCTTCGAGGAAGTTTTAATTTAGCGCGAGTATTTGAACACAAGTGGACAGTCAACTTCCGGTTCCTCAACCGCAACATATTTGAAAGTAAACTTTTTCACATATCTCTTTTGGGTATACATTTAGGGTTGTTAATAATTTTTGCGTCGCCAATGTATACGTTTCTTAAGAATTATTGTCGACTCCGTGAACTTCAAAGACAACTAGAACCTCAAATTAAACGACAAAATATCGAAACAAAGAATCGCAAGAAGAAGATACCACCAAAGGAAGAAACAGAAGAACTAACAACTGATCAGCAAAGTTTTTTAAAATCCTTCAAAAAAACTCTTGAAAAATCATCTGCTCATACTAAGCTACATGCAGTTGAAGAAGAACACGAAACTAAATCAGGCGACTATTCAATTCAATTTGATAAATGTACTCAATTGGCCCTTCTTCCACTGTTTCTGTGCAATTTCGTTGGTGTAATATGCGCAAGAAGTCTTCATTATCAGTTCTACGTTTGGTACTTTCACTCGTTGCCGTATTTAGCCTGGTGTACTGATTACAAATTAGGAACGCGATACCTAATTTTGGGTATAATTGAATTCTGTTGGAATACTTATCCGAGCACGAACGTATCCAGTGTGTTATTACATCTGTGCCATATAATTTTGTTAATTGGAGTGACCCGAAATATTTTTAAGACAAAAACCTTAAGTGAAAAACTTAATAAAGAGCAGTGAGATCAAAAAAGATGTTTGGTGTTTCTCTTAAGGTATGGTTCCATTATTGGCGATTTTATTTGGATTTATGTTACTCCAACCAATATATTGTTTACCTATCGCCATTTGATCAAGTTATTTGCAAAATAATCCAATAACTAAAGGACAATGAAACCACAAAAGATGTTTGGAATTTCTCTTAAGCTACATCACGTCGAAAAAAAAGTTTTCCATACAAATCCGTGGCAACAAGGAATAACATCATAAGTCGACTTATGTCGAATTTAAAATTTTTACACAATCTGATGCGCAATAAGCGATTCTATCTGTCATATTTTATTCGTATTTGTATCTCTTACGGTTTATGAACTACACACAAAAGAAAAATGATAAGTCTATTTTGTATTTGATTTGTAATCGGAAGCCAACATTTAAATCGCTCTCCTGAAAAGTTGCAAAAACTGACTTATTTAATTTTTCCTTGTTGCCACAGAAATATTCTATATATATATATATTGAATCATTGAATAATAAGAAACTAGGCGGATAACAAGAAAATATCGACGTACTTTAATTTAAAAAAAGCTAATTATAACGGTGAATGATTACGTAATCATCCTACGCTCAACAATCTTATATATACTTAATATACATTATGTTAGTCAGTACATGAAGCAGAAGCTTGCTTGTGGGGTGTACTTTGTTCTTTTTCTTGATGTTGTTGCATTTGGTCTTGCACACTTCTTTGTTGCGCTGAAAAAAATTTGAGTATTGAGGTTGTGCTATTTCGTCGACTAGATGTTGGAGTTCGCGGTGTATGATGCGGCAGGTGGTGAGACGATGATGGAGATATGGGCTCGCCTATATTCACACATGATTGCAAAATTTGTTGCCGAGACCCAATTGACAGTCTGGGACTACACTCGGCTGCACGGAGGCTTTGTAACCGTGGGGACGATATACAATTTCCAGCACCATTTAAATCAAAATCATCGCGGGTTGACTGTCTTTCGTCTTGAATTTTATCCGTAAGTGTAACGTTTCGACTTGACATCAGTTTTTGCTTTCGAATTTTCGTGAGCCAATCGACTTTATCCTTTATCTTTCTCTTAGGTGACATGATACCCAAGTGTGGTGCGTCGCCGTCAACGACATAATTCGGCAGGTTTGATGTGGGTGAAAATACCAGAGCGGAAAAGTGGGAACTGGAAGTAGGCGAAGGCGCTGCTGCGCTTGACGAACATTTATTTGTGTTGGATAAAACTCGTTCGTTTAACGGAGAAAACAACTTTAATGAGGCTAGAGCGCAAGCACTTGTGGATGGAAAATGTTCAGAATCTGCCAAATCATTAGATCTGTATTTGTTTTCTTGATTACTATCGTCGGGATGGTCTCTTATTGCACTTTGAGCATAATCGGCATTCCGTTCCTCATCAATAGAACACAGTTTTGATGTTGATAGTCCAGTGGGACTAAATAAACGCCTGCCTCTAGGCTCTGTTATTTTTGGCCGCTTTTGTTCACTATTTCCATTTTCATAACAAGAGCATTCACCAACCATTTCGGAAAACAGTCTTTTAGTAGATACCTTTAATTCAGTACTTGGTGTTTTTTCGTTAAGTTCTACAAGTCTTTTAAGTGATTTCGGAGTACATTCCAGCTCTTGTAAATTGCGTTTGCGCGTATTTATTGTAAACTTTTCATCTTGGCAAAGTTCAGCATGTCCCCTGAATAAGATTTGATTTTCCTGGTCTATATTTTCTGGTCCAATACGCCAGATTTTATGGCGCGCATCATCACTGCACGTAATGATTGGCTTATCACCGTAGGAACCCCAAGCAACACATGTAACCTCAACTGTGTGTCCTGAAAGAGCAACCAGGGGTTCTGATTTTTTCAAATTCCATATATAGGCTTTTTCGTCGCTGCTACCACTAACTAAATACTTTCCATCCGGACTCAGACACGATTTAATATAAAAAGTACTATTTCGAAGGCCATGATAAACTTGTAATGGCTTTGTTGAATGGGAGTTCAAGTTGTAACAATATATAGAATTGTCCATGCAGTTGGCATAAAGTTTAGCACCCGCTTCGTCAATTAGTAGGTTAGTAAAACCCTTAAATATTGATGAACCGGCATATGGTAAGCTGTATTTTGGAAGAGGTTCCTTTTTGTAACAAGTGTAGTTCCTCCGCAAATCCCAAACTTTTATAATGCCATCCCCTGCACCACAAGAAATCAGAGTTGTACTATCCTAAAATATCATACACAAATTTTTGTTATTCAAACAGTATTTCTTTTGAAAGATATCCAAGAATAAGATGTTATGAGCCAACACTAAGTTATAATGGTTTCTTTAACCATGATATCTTAGTGTTGGCTGAACATTCATGTCAAATAGGAAAATTTAATTATTTGTTAAAGAAGCACAATATTTAAAGCTTACCTGGAAAACCAATCCAGTGATACTGCTCGTAGAACCGTTCTGTCCCAGCTTGGGTGTTCTTGTTTTTTTCTTTTGTGAAAGCGGGGTGCCTGGTCCACCAGAATGTCCGCTATATATACAATTGTCTGCTCTAGAAGTTAATTGCAAATTTAAATTGGCTCTTGTGTCCCATATTAGAATTGCTCCATCGCGTCCGCCAGTTGCAAATACGGATGAATCTCTTTTGCGAAATGCAGCTGTTTTCACGGACCTAGTATGCCCGTTAAAAACCCTACAAGATCGAATATCAGGCCCCTCAACATCCCAAAGGCGAGCAGTGTGATCTCCAGAAGCTGAAACGAACTTCATTATTCCTGGCGCCCATTCTAAGTCGAAGACGGCATTAAAGTGACATTGAAGCGCGTTTAACGATTTTTCTTCTGGTTCAGTATTCCTTATGGTTGTGTCTTGCAAGGCAATCTATAAAAAAGTTTAAAAAAAAAACTGCTTTGCTATTATTTAAAATTATTACCTTTCCATCTTCATTTGCAATAGCTATAATATGCCTGTAGTTGTTACAATTTGCAAACTTTGCTGAAAATATTGGTGGCTCGGGGTTATAGTCTGAATTGTAATTACTCGGATTTATACCTCTCCAGCTATCTTCTTTAAATACGCAAAGGCGACGAAGTGCGAAGTCATACGTAAAATCTTTAGCTGTAAACAAATTATTACTTTTTGTTAGATCACTTGGCATTTGCCTCTTGCTTAATGAACTAAACGAATTTTAAACACTTAATTTTGGCGCAATTCCTGAAATTTACTCAGGTAAACAGTTTATTTTATTGAATCATTGTTGGGCAAAAATTCTTTAAGAACTTACATATTCCTTGTTGTTTTTCAAAAAAGGACACGACTCTATTCATTTTTATTGATAAATATATTAATACTTTTATTATAAATCATAAGAATCATTAAACGACAACTTCTAGAGGACTAGTACCAGTCCAACATTCCGATTGTCAAAAGTATGAATTTGGGCGCCAATTGTCAAACATAGTTCTGTTGGTTTTCTTGACAATAATTGGTTTTCGATTATGCTTTTTCATGTGGTATTCGATTAGGCATCTTCAGATTTGCTCTCACATTTCAGATTTCGTATGGCTAATCGAACGCAAAAACGTCACTTGCTCTTTTTTTTTGTTGAAATTTGTGCGTCTAATATGTGTACCCTTCGACACTTTTCTAAGCGTTTTCTATTCACTGGCTAAATTTTATATGAAAACATTCAAAATGCTCGCCCAGTTTGATTTGTAAACATTTGCACATAATAATTAACAGAAATAGATCCACCCGATGCAATAAGTTTCTTTGCAGTTAAAAAATTTCTCAAAAACGTAAACAAACCCCACTAGTTGTCAAACTCAAACGCACGTGTATTGGTAAATCTGAAGCAAATCTGGGAAAAAATCCAGATTCGCATTCCAGATTGCTTTTTTTTTTGTACCAAACGAACATAAAAATTGCTCTGAGAGCAAAAAAGTGCTCTGAGAGCGCCCAATCGAATGCCACATAATTGAGCAGAAAAATGTCACTTGTTGATATTTGTGCGATTGGTAAATGTATAGCCTTCGACACTCTTCTAATCGTTTATTATTCACTGGTTTAAATTTATGTTAAATCATTCAAAATTTGCACACAGATTGATTTGTAAACATTTGCACATAAATAATGGTATGCCAAGTGGTCATAAAATACCAATTTCTGAAGGGCCCAGCCCATAGAATCCGTCGCATCCGTTGCGTCGACGGATTCGTCAATATTGGCGGATTAGACGGAACGAGCAGTCCCCATAGAATCCGTCGCATACGGTGACAGCCAGTGGTACAGTAGGTTCTCTGTCCTAATTTTTCCCACGAAACGTAATAATATTTCCCTATTCACCGTACTCAAATTCCCTTTTGAATACTTACCTTGAAATGTACTTCTTGTCCCAGTTTGAAAATATTTATAATGATTACCTTTTTGTACTGCAAAATTTTGATACCAGAAAATGAGCAGCTGTTTCAGTTGACGTTTATGGAGGGGTAGCCGACGAATATGCGTGACTGAGTACTAAGTTGACAGTTCTCATATGTACCCGACGAAGAAAAAGTTTTTGCGTTCATGTTACTTCTCATCCAGACCAATCTAGTCGACTTAAGATAACTAGATTCTTGAATGCGGCCAATGTAATGGACCTAAATGCCACATATGACCAGGTTGATTTTGACAGATGAAAATGTCCAAACAGCATATAGTGTAATCGGACATAAGCACGAATGCCAGCATAAAGGCCTATAATATGCCCATATGCACTTTATTGAAATTTCGTTATGGCATTGAATCCTAACATTAATTCATTTGACAGCTTATTCATTTGCCTGTTTTCATTCATATGCATTATTGGCATACAGTCTAATCTTAGCTTAAGGAACGAAAACACATCCATCCGATGCATTGTTTCCTTGCAGTTGATTTCACTAGTTGTCAAACTCAGAAGCACTTTGGATTGGTAGATCTGAAGCAACTCTGGAATGTTTTTGTAATTTCAACCCCCGTCTGTGAATACGTGTGACAGAAAAAAAGCATGTTGCTAATGGCCGGCCACCATTCCTTTTGCTTTTCTGGGCATCGCGATGTTCAATTGCTTTGTGTTTCGTATTGAACTTGTTTGGTTTTTGTTAAGGCTTCGATTAAAATAAAGAAAATAGTGAAAAACACATTTCGGAATAGCGAATTCTTGCATTAAAGTTCAATTCATGAACTCACAAACACTTGAAAAGAAATGAGCAAATGTGCGTGACTTCATGAATTTTACGGAAAAACAGCTTGTAGGCAGCCGCCTTTCCACTGGAAAGTTATCCATCTCTGTATTCCATTATCTTTGTTCTAGAGGGTCTGTGAGTTCATGAATTGGACTTTAATGGAAGAATTATGCAGAGCAATTGAACAGTGCGATGCCCATAAAAGCAAAAGGAATGGTGGACGGCCATTAACAACATGTTTTTTTTTTATATCACACTTATTTTCTGGTATAGACCAGATATGAATGAATAAAACAGATGGATATCTTTCTAACATAAATGAGCAAATGTGCGGACTTTATGAATTTTTCGGTAAAACAGCTTTTAGGCAGCCGCTTTTTCACAGGAAAGTTATCCATCTCTGTATTCTATTATCTTTGGTCTGTGCCAAAGATCAATAACGACATTAGAAAAATGATTGTGCATTATACCAAATAATGGTACTAACTAACTGGAAGGTTTTAAATTCTCTGTAAAGTGGAATCACTGCATCTAGTTCCAAGCCAAATAATTTCGAATATGGAAGTAATTTGACTGTCATTCGTATTCCATAGTTTTTCGTGTAAGGTCGTGCTTCCACTTTGCTTGAAAGGGTCGCACAAAGTAAAATCTGACAATTTTTATTCATCACTGTATTTGGGTGTGGTGTAGATGTTTTGTAATTTTGCGTTCTTTGTGAAAATAATTTTTATACATAACTTTTTTAAAGTAACTATTTAATATTCAAGATGCTGAAATCGTTTTGTTTGTCAATTGTACTTCCTTTTATCACATTATTGTGTGCCTGGAGTGATGCGCAAAGAACTCCAACTATTTCCTACATCACACAAGAGCAAATCAAAGATATTGGTGGTACTGTCGAATTCGATTGCTCTGTACAGTATGCAAAGGAGTATTCGGTTGTTTGGATAAAAATGGATAGTGAGCCTGTTTTTCTTTCCACGGGCAGCACCTTAGTCATTAAAGACTCACGCTTTGCGCTTCGATATGATCCAAATTCATCTACATATAAACTGCAAGTCAAAGATATTCAAGAGACTGATGCGGGAACGTACCAATGTCAAGTAGTTATTTCTGTCGTACACCGTGTGACCGCTGGTGTTAAGCTATCCGTAAGAAGGCCACCTGTTATATCGGACAATTCTACACAGTCAATTGTGGCTTCGGAAGGCAATGAAGTACAAATGGAATGCTATGCTGGTGGTTATCCAACACCAACTATTACTTGGCGTCGGGAGAACAACGCCATCTTACCAACAGGTAAAAAAAAATGCGACTGCATGTTTGTTAAGTCAGGTGTTATCTGCTGTAAATTATTGTAACATAAATTTTTTTATTAATCCCGAATGGTGCCCCCAATAAAAATGGAATTCAAATATGACCTAATTGATGGCGCACTATTTATCTGTTTACCGGTTTTAGAAAGAATCCCCCCTGTTTATATGAATTATATTTTTTTAACCAAACACACTAGAATAATTACTGATAAAAATGATTTAGGTAACTGGAACTTTGCTAATCCTTTCATAATTTACATAAATTATAAATTCACTTTTTTCATTTTATAAAAATATACTGCTATTATATTTTCTTTTCATCAATTTGTGTGAGCACAAAAAAAACTTTTTAGACGCTTGGGTTAGGTATATACCTATGCTCTAAGTCTCTAGTCTTTGTTTCCCTACAATTATTGCTGATTTTCCTATTTTTCGAAATGCGATTTGTAGACGGGTATGCGCATATTACTAGTATTCTTTGTCGGAAAATTATATTTTTAAGGAATAAAAAGACAACCCAAATTATTTGCAGGAGAGTTTTATTGTATGTATATCAGATCCGACGGAAAATCATAGTCAGTCACCATTGATTCAGATATATTTGTAATTATGTATATACAATAACGGTCAGATTTAATGCATGGTATTAAATGCTTCAAAATGTCTTAAATTGTGAAATCGGACTGCAAGATCGGTAAAGCCAGAGCGGACTTCAGGAATAAAATAACACTATTATTATTCCAGGTAAAATATGTATCACGGATATGAAAATTCAATAATTTATAGGAATAGGTACCATTTTGAACGAATAATATCTGTTGCGGGTCAACAGGTGTAATAAAATGCAATTTTATACATACGCATCAAGTATTTTTGTTCTCTATCACCCAGGTATATCCGTCCTGTCGGCTATTATGTTATCTCACAAAAATCAAGTACATAGTGTACATAAACTATTTTCTACCTGCAACGTCTAACAAAAGGTTTCAACTAAACACAAATTAAAGGTATGCTGTCAAAAAGTGTTGAGTATCTGAATTTTGTTTGTACTTTGCACATATTATGTAAAGGCTAAATAAATAATGAATAGCTAAAAGATCTAGTTAATCTGATAATCACAAGTAAATATTACAATTTTTCGTTGAGACTACCGAGAATTTTTCATCTTTGGATTGTTGAAACTATTTTTAGCGGTGTTGCAGAAATTATTATAAAATAAAATAAAATAGATACTGATACTCAAAAAGATTTAAAACAGTCGTCAAATTAGTCTGAATTATTATCTCAAAAACAATACTGAGCAAAATACAAAAAGATAACTTTTGCTAACCGCTAATCGCCTGGAATATAATATTCTAGATAGAAACAATAGAAAAACCAGCGTCAACAGAGCAAAAATGATATAACCTAACGATTTAGGTTACTTTTATTTTTATTCTGTATATAAATGTATTTTCCATAAAAAAAACGTAGGAGTTCAAACATTATTTGATTTACCTTATTCCAAATTTTATCGACGAATTCAACTTCCACTTTACACATGTGCCATATAGAAATCATTGCTGTTACGCTGCAAACTTAGAAAGTGGAGTTTGGAATAGGGTCGGTTTGTTGCAAATATTACGTCCCATTCAAAATAAAGTGCTGTGTATTATGCGAGTAGGTACATAAAGTTATTTAAGTAAAAAATGATATAACCTAACGATTTAGGTTACTTTTATTTTTATTCTGTATATAAATGTATTTTCCATAAAAAAAACGTACCTAGGAGTTCAAACATTATTTGATTTACCTTATTCCAAATTTTATCGACGAATTCAACTTCCACTTTACACATGTGCCATATAGAAATCATTGCTGTTACGCTGCAAACTTAGAAAGTGGAGTTTGGAATAGGGTCGGTTTGTTGCAAATATTACGTCCCATTCAAAATAAAGTGCTGTGTATTATGCGAGTAGGTACATAAAGTTATTTAAGTAAAAACTTAAAAAAAAATTCCATGCAAAAATGTTTGTAAAAACTAAATATTACTACTATAGCTTCTCATACAATAATTTTTCGATAACATATCATATTATCATAATATGTATTACTATTTTTGTCAGCTTGTGCTTGTTTTTTACCGCAATCAAAAGCGACTCAAAGGGCTCCTGTAGTGAATATAATCAAAAATCCACTATATATTATTTCTGTAGTTTCTATAATAGTAAATTTACCTCTTGCGGTTCACACGCTCAACCAATCTTATTAAATTAAGTGTCAGAAAGAGATATTTTCTGGGTGCTTATTTTTGCATTTTTACTTTTTTAATATAATATAAACAATTGAAGAAGTTGAATTCTTCTACATAAAATTGCAACTACGCAGTTGTGTACAAACTATGATTCAGGGAAATAATTTCTTTCATTCATCATGCCCGTAGCCCATAGCCGTGCAAACGACGCCACGAAAGAGAGTCAACGGCCGAAGAGAGTTACAGTCATAGGAACTCTAACAGAGAATTTTCAAAATTTTTGGGGTAATCGGATAGAAGCGCTGTGTTATGTTATTTCAAAACATAGTTTTGTTGTCAGTTGCCATTTTTGCAAAAAAAATTCAAGGTAACCGTGATATAGTTCTAATATTCTAAATGCTTGACCCGATTGATATAAATATTTAAATGAGGTACTCGAAGTATACTAATTCTACGCAGACGAAGTCGCGGGTACCAGCTAGCAAGATGAAAATCTGCTTCGGTTTTCTGTTGCCATTTTTGTTTTGTGACACTTGTAAAATAACACATAATAATAAAAACTAATCCCTTGTGCCACGAAATAATTTTGACACAATAAATAAATAAATAATTGGGTTGGGTATTAAATGTTCCTTCTTATATTAAACGGTTTATGTTATACTGTGTGACTGCTCAATCAAGTATTTTACTTCCTACCTTCAACAATATTCAACGATGTTTAACAATTTTGATTTATTCCAGATAGCGCAACATACGTCGGTAACGTTTTAAAAATCAATTCTGTTAAGAAAGAAGACCGAGGAACATATTACTGTGTAGCGGATAATGGTGTAAGCAAGGGTGATCGACGTAATATCAATTTGGAAGTTGAATTCGCTCCCGTGATTACCGTTCCACGTCCCCGTCTTGGCCAGGCCCTACAATATGATATGGATTTGGAATGCCACATTGAAGCATACCCACCACCAGCCATTGTTTGGTTAAAGGAAGATATTCAACTTTCCAATAATCAGCATTATAGCATTTCTCATTTCGCTACCGCGGATGAATTTACTGACTCTACTCTGAGAGTAATTACAATCGAAAAACGACAATATGGCGACTATGTATGCAAGGCTGTCAATAAGCTTGGTCAAGCCGAAGCAAAAGTAAACCTCTTCGAAACAGTGATTCCAGTGTGTCCACCGGCTTGCGGACAAGCGTACTACGGCGGTGCTGAACATGTAGCTGGTACAACATTCGCTATTGTGGGAATATTTTTAGCCACACTATTTGCTAGATAAATAACAAAACGTAGGTGGCTTTAATTTAGTTCTAATATTGTTTTATTTTTTAGTTTGGAATGCAAATTGTTTTTGGTTTAATATGTAGGTACTTGGTGGACATATTCTTCTATACATTCCCGTCCACAGCACTTAAATACAAGTTAATTCCGATAATGTACATTCCATTGAAGCCCGTCCATATTTCGTTGTTACGTATATAAAAAAATATATATATTTTGAATAATCTCAAAGTTGTGTTCGCGACAATTTTAAATTTCATTGCCACTATTGTGAATTTTTTTTTTATTTGCAAAAGCAATAATTTATTTAAGAAAAAACGAAAGTTGTGAGACAGAATATTACAATTTATATTACATCACACAAAAAAAGTGCACATTTGAAATCGACTCGAATTTGAAAAGATAAATATGTCTTATATAGTTTAGTAACAGTTATTTTATGTATAAACAATATACCCGTAACATGCAAATTATAAAAAAAAAACTATATTTTTAGTTGTCTACAAAAAAATGTGTGACATTTTTATATCAGCATTATTACAAACCCTTTTTTCGTAAATCGAATAAATAATAATTATAAAATTATATACAATATACAGACATATACATACATATACATCATATATAGAGATATTTATGTAGAACAATATATTTTATCTTACAAAATGTTTACATATAAGTAAAAATAAATTTTCTAGACTTGTAATAATATGTATACAATGGGCCTTACTGATAATCATTTTTAACCTTCACACTAAATATTTTCACAAAATGCATTTTTTTCTGGAAAATTATGCAATTGTGAGTTCTCAAAATTTAGCCTGGACACTAAAAATGATTATTAGTATCGCAGAATTTTTTTCGCGTTTATGACGAACAAAGCTGTTTTTATCGATGGCCGATATTTAATTTTGGTTTTCCAAGTATCGATTAGCTAGCTAGTTGTCGCTTTCATTTTTGTGATAGACTTTATATTTTCCACGGTTGGCGTAACAGGTCCGTACGCTTAGTAGTCCCAACATACTTATATGTGGTTTTCCATTGGGACAAAAAATCAATCTTTTTTTGAACTTAATCACATATGTTTGATTGGGCAAAAAAATAAATCTTTTTTTGATTCGGAATTCGGATAACTTTTTGCAGCTCTCGATATTTTTTCAGATTTACACATACTGACACAGCACAGTTTCCTGAACACAAAAATAAATAAATACATAATTTTGGAGAAATTATTATCTTCATCGTCTTCTTTGTCACCTGAAGACTACGAATCACCAAAACTACTCCAAATAACGCACTGATCCATTTACAAAAGCAGATCGATATCGTTGCATGTTCCATGAGCCGCGTAAAATCTGATCTGAAAAAAATATCTGGTGGTCCCAATGGAAAACGACTGTGCCTACTTCACCTTATGTTTTACTTTTGTGTGGTGTGTGTCCACTTATTTATCAAGTTTTATGAAACTTATACATACTTTCATTTTACCTATAAAGATTTTAAGTAAAAATAAGGATATCGATATTTTTCTCAGCCCATAATACTGCACCTGAAATGAAGGTTTGACAAAATTTGTTTGTTGTACTATTTTTTTTGCTAGCAACGAAAAGTTGACATTCTTGGGAGACATTGTTTTAAAAAATTCTTCTACCATTCCGAAAACGAGGGAGGAAGGGTTTATGTATCATTCAAAATGTTATGGCAACAGAAGAAACAAACTGTACAAAAAAAAAGCCACTTAATAACGAGCATATCATGACATTGTTCAGCAGAGGCAAAGTATAGTAAGTTTTGCCTCCGGTGCCCACTCCTAAACAGAGTTGAAAGATATCACGACATAAAAGCCTTAAAGAATTTCTCGTTTTGTTTCCCATGCTGTCTCCAACAGAAAGAAGTATTATTAGTAATGCCTAGAAATAAAACTACTATTCATCCCTTTTGCTTTGTTATTATTATCAGATTACGGCATGTGGCAGTTTCGCTTCTATACAGCAAACGTTTTTTAATTGAACGCTTATACAATGGTTCATAATATTTGGCGAGAATTTTTAGCGTCTTAGGTATTCTTAGAATTTGTTTTTAAAACAAAATCGATTGAATTAAAATTTCCCATCGAACAAATTCCTATGCGAACACTCGATTTTAGTATTCGATTGGGAACTCTCAGAATACTTTTTTTGCTAGAATATCGAAACATATTAAGCAAAATAATTCCGCATTTGATTATGGAATTAAAAGAAACTTATTTTATTATTTCTAAAACATAGACAAAAAACTTTAAATACTATTCCAGACAATTTTTCTTAGATTTTGGTGTAGAAATCGTTTTTAACTGCACCCTTCTTGGTATTTTTTGCTCCGGTGTTACTTGTACATTAATTATCTTATCTAACTTTTCTAGCTCTTTAGTGATTGGATTTTGTGACGCACAATCTTTTGGTGCTTCTACTGTTTCCTCGTAAACCAAACGAATATCTTCGGTGCAACCACTAATGATTTCTGCAGTACTAACTGCGATATTTAATTTGCAATTATCTTGAAAAGATATTGCGCATTTGATGTCCTCTTCAGCCTTCTCTCGTTTTAAAGGCCAAGCGTCTAAAGCTTCTTCAACAATTGCAGTCTTTTCTACGACTGTTGGTATAAGCAATCGAGGTTGACGACGTATGGCAATGGGTGTTGCTCTTTTTTCACATTCTTTCGTATACGACGAGCTGATATTTCGTTTATTTGTTGACTTTGTGATATTCTTTTCAGAGACAAGATCCACTTTTATATTATTTGATGATGGTTTAGCAGTGTTATTCTGTGTTCTAGGGTGTCTGCGAACTACTATCGGAGTCGGTGGTCGACTTTTTTTCTCCGGAGACTCAAACTTTTCATCAGAGCTTATGATATCTTTGTTTAAAATTATATCAGTCGACAACATTTCTATTAAGCACACGTCGTTATTTTTATTATTTCTGATTTCTGAATTGCCTGTATCAAGTTTTTGATTAATATCTAGATTGATTTGTTTATGTTTGTTCTTTAAACTATTTTTTCCATTTGTCACATCTATTGGCGGACAAGAGCTTACATCGGTGTATTCCTCACCCAGTTCCCCATTTTCAAACGTTATCAAAGAACAAAAGCCATCTGTACTCGAGACAATTAATATTCTGCCGTCATTCGACCAAGTAATGTCCGTAAGACGAGTGTAATGAATGTTAGAGATAAGCCCGAAAGGTACCTTCTGTTGAGTGTCATAGAGATATACAGAACTTTTAGTAGCGATTGCAAATATAATTCGATATGGAAGAAGAATTGCCGTTGAACTAGCATCAGTTTTGCTGCGTAGCTGAAATAAAATGGGACAACATTTGACTGCAACAGTATACTGATCGGGTGACGGTAATACTATTGATGGTTGCTTAAGAGAATATCGACTAAAGATATACGTTGCATGGACAGGATGTGTAACACCATCATAATCAACTACCCCAGCTGGAGTAAATAAAAGTTTACCATCCGGAGAAAAGCATAATCGACGAAAAAATGTCTGCAAAGTATCATCGTGATACAAGCGAATTTTTTTGCCATACAACTCGTTCTCTTGAGACACAGGCAAAGGAGCTTTGCTAACTCTATACACCACCTTCTTCGTTTGAATATCAAATATCCTTAAGAATCTGTAAAAAAAACAATAGCCTTGAAATGAAAGTTTTAACTCTTATCAACAATTTATTACCGATCAGTACTCAACGACGCAATGTATTGGTTTTTTGGATCCCATGCTACACCTTGAACAAATCCTTTGTGATCATTAAGAATAGATGTAGATTTTCCTTTGTGTACATCCCAAACAATAGCAGTGTTATCCACAGAGCAGCTTACAAGAAATTGAGAGTTTGGAGACCAGCTTAAGTCGTAAATATCTTCCATATGGCCGCGAAGTACTTTAAGCGTTATCCAGATTTCTTTGTCGTGTTCATTGGTACTATCTTTGTCTAATATGTTAATTAGTTCACTATCTTCCTTCTGTTTCCAAATAAAAACAACACTTTCATCATCACCGGAAGCTAATAGCTCTCCATTTGGAGACCATTTAACCACATTTACAGCCCTCTGATGTCTGGTTAAATCGGCTGCAACATCCATATTTACTTCCCCGGCTTCAGTAAAAGAGAGACTCCATATAAGAACATGTGAGTCCGTGCCACCAGAAGCAAGGCGATACAAGTCTGATTTCTCTGTCTTTGGTTGTATATCAACGCTTAAAACTGGATCACGATTATGCCAGGAAATTTCAGGAATTTTGCACTTCATTATATTCAAAATTTGAACAAAATACTATAGACAAAAACTCTTACAACCTAACGATTTCGGATTATAAGTAATTCTTCTTAGCTATTCAGATATTTAGCATGGCTGTGTTTTCAGAAGTCGGATTGCCGCCAAATATATTTTATATTATTTTGGCCTGTTTCTTTAGAGAACTTTGGTTTGTGTTAAGCAAAGATAATGGAATACAGAGATGGATAACTTTCCAGTGGAAAGGCGGCTGCCTACAAGCTGTTTTCCCGTAAAATTCATGAAGTCACGCACATTTGCTCATTTCTTTTCAAGTGTTTGTGAGTTCATGAATTGGACTTTAATGCAAGAATTCGCTATTCCGAAATGTGTTTTTCACTATTTTCTTTATTTTAATCGAAGCCTTGACAAAAACCAAACAAGTTCAAGGAATGGTGGCCGGCCATTAGCAACATGCTTTTTTTATGTCACACGTATTCACAGACGGGGGTTGAAATTACAAAAACAACAATGTAAACAATGGAGGGATAGACGTGCGAAAGATATCCATCTCTTTTATTCATTCATCTCTGTTGTGGGCAGCCGCCTTTCCACTGGGAATATATATATCTCTGTTATTCCATTATCTTTGGCTCTGGCGTTGGGCCAGTGCTCCCAGTATTTTGGTTTAAAAATTCCCACTCAAAAGAGGACTTCGTGACGCACTCATATTTGATAAAAAAATATCAGCTGTACTGAACAATCTATCGATAGCATGCTATGAGCTGACCAATATATAGAATGCAATTTTTAATAGCATACTATTTGTGGTCTGCATTGGCAATTTTCATAGTATAATATTACCTATGTATATTGAATGCTATGAAATAATGCTTGTGGAGACACCGGGTGAGGACCGCGGCTAACTCCTTGTCGAAAGGCAAAACTAGTGCAAAACTTTGTAAAAAATAAAATGTTAAGCTCGTTAAAAAAATTGGTTTGCTGAAGTTCAGCAATAAAGTTAAAGTAAAGTTCTTAGAGAACTAAAATTCTCTTTTTCTTGTTCTGCAAAGCAAAAAGTATCCCTTTATTTCATTTAAGCTCATTTCGATCGAGTAGAAATATTCCCCCAAAACGGAATCTTCCCAAAAGCGGCAGATGACCTCTGGTTACAGTGAATCACAAGAAAAAGAAAACATTCGATTTTAATAAAAAGAGAAGATGGATTTTATTCATTTGTAAGGCGAAAAGATCAAACGTTTTCGTGTGTACGAAAATAATTGCTTGTGTATCATAGGGCAAATCATTCGGGAACACGGGCTAACTTGCAAATGAATAAAATCCATCTTCTCTTTTTATTAAATTCGAATGTTTTTTTTTTTCTTGTGACAGACATAAAAATGTCCTTTCTTCGCCGTTTTTGCATATTTTGAAATGCAAAATGGGTAGTTACCCGCGATCTGTTATCACTGCATCGCACTATGGTAGAAATGTCGCCTCAGATAACAGGGAGTTTAACATCTTATTATTAGTCACTCTCCGTCTGATAGTTTCCTCAACTTCTAAGAATTGAAAGTGTTTGATTTTCATAGTATACCGCAGTATTTTGTTTTATTTTTGATAATTTTGTACAAAAGATAAGGTCATATGTTTTATTCATTGATGGCATCCGAAATGCTTAATTAATTTTAATCAAAAACAATTCGCAAGAGTACTTCGCCCAATATAGAATATTAATTATAAAACGGTAACCACCCAAATAAGAGCATTATATTATTGTTAAATATGGCTTGGGGATTCGTTACTTGTGGCCCAAATGAGGCTCTAGTTGTATCAGGTAAGATTTATCATCATCTTTTTGTTTAAACTTTGAGTTAAAGTTGTAATTTGTAAACCACAGTAAGTAATGGTTGCTTAGTGCTCATCAATAACAGCATCAATGGACATGACGTCATTAAATATTGATTTTTCTTTTTCCTCATTTTAGGGTTGACAATTACTCTTTCGTACTAAACTGGGCTTTTCAGATTTAAGAATACGTGTTTCCAATCGAATATAAAAACCCGAATTGCCGTTTTTTATTTTGTATTTGTTTAATTGGGAAATGTGTAGGCGTCAACACTTATTAATGTGTTTTCTTATTACTGGTTAAATTTTATATTTATTTCCGACCATTCAAATATAGGTACCACATTAGATATTATTGTGTTTGACAATACTAATTTCCTAAGGCAATTTTGCTAAGAGGCATTAATTATTAAGAGAGTATTAACGTAGTTTGCGGTTTGCCTAAGCTATAAGCACAAAATTCTTGCTAAATTTCCCTTACAGTTCTGTTCGTCAACAGTCACTCACAGGTCTTAAGAACCAACCATCAAAGCATTATTAAGGCTCAAGCGTGTTGAAATAGGTAGAACAATATTACACTTAAGTCCAGTCAAACACTTGAAATATTCTATTAGGATCGTGACATAGATTCAAAATTATGAATAGGGAATTAAAATATGTATAGGTATAAGTGAATCCCTTTGCAAAATGATTGTGCACGCTAATACGAAATCTCATCCAACATAGTGCGGGAATAGTATTTTTGAATAATCGGGTTGCTTGGCTTTAACATATTCCTTTAACAAATTTAACTTAAGTTCATAATTATTTAAAAAGTATGGTTACTTTCAAATACTTCTCACTTAATAAAATACTGCTTATTTATTTAAAGGATGCTGTTATATGAAGCCCTTACTTGTGCCTGGAGGCCGTGCCTTTGTTTGGCCCTCTATTCAACAAGTGCAGAGGTAAACACAATTTAAATCAATAAATTAAACGAAACAATAACCTTTACATTTCGGTATTATAAGAATTTCTCTTAACACAATGACACTTCAAGTGGAGAGTCCTTGCGTGTATACAAGCCAAGGTGTACCAATATCAGTCACTGGTATTGCACAAGTGAAAATCCAAGGTCAAAACGAGGATATGCTACTAACGGCTTGCGAACAGTTTCTCGGTAAAAGCGAAGCAGAAATACAACATATTGCGCTAGTTACATTGGAAGGTCATCAGCGAGCAATTATGGGTTCTATGACTGTTGAAGAAATTTACAAAGATCGTAAGAAATTTAGCAAACAAGTATTTGAGGTAGCATCTTCTGATCTGATCAACATGGGCATCACTGTAGTCTCTTACACCCTAAAGGATATCCGCGACGAAGAAGTAAGTAGATGTAGATTTTTCTAGTTATTGCATATCTAAAACTCTAAATACATCATACGCCAATAGTAACAATCAGAAACGACTAACAATATATAATGTTAGTCTAATATTTTTTGATATTGCCCCTAATATCCTTTTTTTAAACTCTAACACATTTTTACTTTAGTGAACATTTTATTTTATCAGCATTGGTAAATTCTAGAAAATCTATATTATGTTTTAACTACATATTCATAGTCCATAAATATACCTTTTTAATTAATAAACTCATGATCCACATACAAAGAAACATGCATAATTGCTGAATTATACAAATTTCATTAAGTAGACAAACATTTTGCATTGATGTTTACGTTTTCTTTTTTTTCTCCATTTATGTTTTTTGCTACGTTAATATATAATATCCAAAAGGGTGACTCGAAGGTACGTGCTTACATATGTTTTTATTTAAGTAATGTTGTTGTGCATTTCTTTTATTTTTAATTGGTAAAGGTAGTTAGATAATTGGCGTTGATGTTTTTGTTTAAGTTATGGAATACGAGCAGTACACATTCGAATGATTTTGGTTTTTTTTTTTTTTTTTTTTTCACGTGAGCTTTTTTTATAAGTGCATACTTTCAATTTGCATTACACATAATGAATTTAGTATGTAATCTGCGTACGTACGTATGTTGAAGAACTTCTATTGTACCAATTCAAATTTTGGTAAATGGTAATACCCAGGAATACGAACTTGCCCCTTGTAAACAAGTAACGCCGCTTGCATTTTTGTAGATGTAGAATACTGTGTCCTTTTAAATCGTCTTTATCTGTTTAAGAAAAGTTATGTTTTGTCAGGCAACATGGTTGAAGCCATACATGTTGCACAACACTGCTGTCTCTGCTGTATATCATATTTAAATAAATCTGAGTATGCAATTACATTTATGTATTTAATATTGGTGGCGTAACATTTAAATAAATTCCTGCTGATTTTTTAACAGCTACAGGCTACTCAAAAAGTAAGTAAAACGCTTGAATGTTGAGTATTGAGTGTTTTTGTACCTGCATGATATTTCTAACAAGGCCTTTATTATTTATTTAATCATCTATCAAGAAATGTTTATGCAATATTGTTATTCTGTGCCTCACAACATTTAATAGGGTTACCTTAAATCTTTGGGTATGGCCCGTACTGCAGAGGTAAAGCGCGATGCTCGTATTGGAGAAGCTGAAGCCCGATGTGATGCACAAATCAAGGAAGCGATTGCTGAAGAACAACGTATGGCATCGCGCTTTTTAAATGATACCGAAATTGCAAAGGCACAACGCGACTTTGAACTTAAGAAAGCCGCTTACGACGTAGAAGTTCAAACGAAAAAAGCTGAAGCTGAAATGGCTTATGAACTACAAGCTGCAAAAACGAAGCAACGCATTAAGGAAGAACAAATGCAAGTAAAAGTTATTGAACGAACACAAGAAATCGCTGTTCAAGACCAAGAAATTCAGCGTCGTGAACAAGAACTGGAAGCTACTATTCGTCGTCCAGCAGAGGCAGAGAAATATCGCTTGGAGAAAATTGCTGAGGCTAATAAATTCCGTGTAGTATTGGAGGCTGAAGCCGAGGCTGAATCGGTATTTTTTTTGTAAAAAGACGAAATTAAGATTTACTGAACTATTAAATGTACTTTTATTAGATTAAAATACGCGGAGAAGCTGAAGCATTTGCTATTGCAGCTAAAGCAAAGGCAGAAGCCGAACAAATGACTCAAAAGGCTGAAGCCTATAGAGAATACCGTGAAGCTGCAATGGTTGAAATGCTGTTAGAAACATTGCCAAAGGTTCGTATCTATATAATATTATCTTTTGTAAAATTGATGATATTTGTTGTGTTAGATCGCCGCGGAAGTAGCTGCACCACTATCTCAAACTAAGAAGATAACTATGGTTTCCAGTGGAAATGGCGAAATCGGAGCTGCCAAACTTACTGGAGAAGTTTTGCAAATTGTTAACAAAGTGCCAGAATTGGTTAAAAATATTACTGGTGTTGATATCGCTAGGGTAGGTCCAAATTCAAAATATATTTAAACAAAGGATTTCATTTCAAATTGTAATTCATACGTGTAAATAAACATTATAAAACCGCCGGAAATACACATGAATATAGCAATTAAAAAAAAAAACATTTATTTAAAACAGTTTGTTGTACCTATAATATACTCCAACTTTTCAATACATAAATTTATACTTTTAAGCCAACTATGTAGAAAGTCACGGCTTTTAAAGGTTTCATGATAAATTTTATTGTAAAGATATTTAAGTCTTTCTGTTTTTGAAGTCCATTTTATTATGCTAATTTTTAAACATGTCTTACATTTTTTTACAACTTAGGGCTTTCTTTATTTTGTAAGGACTCTCTTAAGTTTTAAACCAACAACATCATGGCTATCAGGGTTTAGCAATGTTTTAACAATGAATTATTAAATAGTTTTAATCTTTCATTTTCTTTTGTTTATTTCAGTCCGTGCATGCTGGTTAAATGAATGATAGCAAACAAAACAATCATAAGCAAGCATATTATAAATGAATTGAAATATGCAGACATTTTGATGGAACCAAGTGAACATACCCAACAACTGTCTTATTTAATAAATTAGGTTTATGTAAAAATTAAAAAAAATGCCTACTAATTGCTTTTTCAACACAAAAATGAACGCAAAGTGCATATGTCGTTTATGTGAGTTTCCTTTATATATACACAACATTAACACAATTGCTTGAGTTTAAAATTACGATTAAACTAAATTAAAACCCTCAAATTCCTTCATTTGTACAAAGAAAAAAGCGTTACTTCTTCCGGTAAAAAAATTTGAGGAAATCTTAATTTTATAGGAGAAAAGCATTGTACATGCTGGGGTTAATGAAATCAAAGCGTGATGCAAGAGTGTGTTTTTTGTTGTTCTCGTTCCTATGCCGATCATCTTAGTGGATGTGGTAGCATTAAATTGAATTCCGAAACGTTTTTTTTTATTAACTCAATAGCTTCGTTTAATCAAAAAACAACTCATTGCGCAAAACTGACAATTATGTTTTGTGTTCAGGCTTAGTTTTACGAACTTACAATGGCAAATTTTACATATAAAATTGCGACCTTCAAAATATTGATAAATCATTGATCATAATATTTTGCTGAATATAGCAAAGACGTTTATATTTTACTAAATATAAATATTTGCATATAGTGTTATTTGTTTGCTCTTAATTTTACTAAAAAATGTTTTAAATGTATTAAAGCACGTAATCTTTATAAGCTACAGCTTTCATTTCTCGAACTTGAATTATAACCAATATCACGAAATATATTGCTTGAATTTACTACTGGAAAAAGAAAATAGATTACTCATTTCCAGTAGGATGTGAAGATAATTTAATTATGAATAAATTGATTTTTCTTTGTATTAATAAATCGATTTTACAACAATATTGGAGCAAGGTATACACAAAAATCTATTAATTTTTTAAATAACTATGTATGATATTATTAAGTCACACGAATTATATACAAAATACATATTTGGTATCCGACGTTTCTGCATTTTAATTATTTTGGTTTGAGTGCCTTAGGTCGAGAAATGCTTTGCATTTTGGTTGTATCCATTACAATTTTTGTTCGGGTTAACTTTAAGCACGATATTTTCTGATAATACCTTAATTCGATTCAACTTAAAATGTGGTTTTTGGATATGTAGTTACGTATGTACATAACTATACAGGTTAACAAACTACGTGCGCATATTGTAGAGGAGGATGAATTCTTTTAGGTGGAGCCCGTCTGCATTCTATAGATGACAAATAATTTATTTTGGGATGATATTCATCACAAAAACTTATTCTGAGGTAAAATATGCAACACGTCATTGATTGATCAAAAAAGTTTTACGAAATTATTTGTGAAAAGTTGTAAAAAGGTTGTAAAAAAGTTATAGTTAACATTAAGTTAACTGTAACTTTTGATCTTCTCATCCCCGGCGGTTACGAATTGCTTATTGTTGGAAGGATTGCTTTTTTAACCGAATTATTCATTTTTCATGTATGGAAACTATTTACTATTTTAAAATGCGTTATTATAAATGTGTTAAAGTCAATTAAAATGGACTTCCAGTGCAAGTGAAAAAAAAAAATGTTTGCAGCCAACTCAATATAAACAAAAACCAATTAAATTCGGATTTAATGTTCGATTTGGCAGCAGAAATCTAAGATCTCTGATCAAAATCTGAAAAGCCAAATCGAAAACGACACTACGAAATGAGTACGTTCGCAATAGAAGTACCTATACATTTAATAAATTCCCAAGGAGCCTAAAAATCGCCAAACTTTAAAGTGAATAGCGTAAATTAGGAAAAATCTCAAAGGACAATCTTAAGGAGCCAGCGAAAAGTTCGAGTAACCAAATCAGATATAAATAGCGAGTGCTGGTAACACCGCTACTTGTCTATCAGCTGATGGAACTCTCCCCGAATTATTTTCCGCTGCCTTTCCGCAGACGTCGCTGTCCATTTGAAGACCACCGGAAAATTTCGTTCCGGAACAGGTCCGTACTACGCTTAATAGAGCTTGAAAACTAATGTGGTACTCGATTGGGCTTCTTCAGATTTGCTCTCAGATTTCAGATTTCATGTGGCTAATCGAACACAAAAACGTCACTTGCTCTTTTTTTTGTTGATATTTGTGCGACTGCAATACGTGTAGCCTTCGACACTTTTCTTAGCGTTTTCCATTCACTGGTTAAATTTTATATGAAAACATTCAAAACTCTCGCCCAGATTGATTTCTAAACATTTGTACATAAATAATTAATAAAAATAGATCCACCCGATGCAATGCGTTTCTTTGCAGTTGAAAAATTTCAATAAAATGTAAACAAACTCCACTAGTTGTCAAACTCGAACGCACGTGTATTGGTAAATCTGAAGCAAATCTGAGAAAATATGCAGATTCGCAAAAGTGCTCTGAAATCTGAAAAAGATTGCTTTTTTTTTTGTACCAAACGAACGTAAAAATTGCTCTGAGAGCAAAAATAGTACTCTGAGGTCTGAGAGCGCCCAATCGAATACCACATCAAATGCAGCCTATCTGAATCTCCCATAAAAGTATCTATTAAAATGTCAAGAAAACGTAGTAGACGAAACTTGTACAATAACAAATTTGAGTTGAATCATGGGAGCTGAAAAGCTCTATGTTGACGTCTGTCAACTTACTTTTCTGTATATGTATGAATCAATAGTCATCATTTTTATTAGTGCTGTTTTAAAGTATTTTACATAGCAACAATGCTATCCTTTTTTAGCAAAAAGAAACAAAGTCCCGAAACCTCGCCAGGAGATGTTATTAAAGGACCATGCGATAACAATGGAGATGAGTTTATTATCGTTGACAATCAACAACCAGGAGGGCCTGCAATGTACCCTCAGACTCCAGCCAGAGCTATGATGCCACTCTATCCTCCTGGATCCAATGGACCGCCACCACTATACATAAATCATTCTTTAAATACAAACCAAAACCCTGTTCCATACCTGCTAGGAATTCCTTTTAATCTGGCTCCTCAATTGAGCACTACAACCACCTTTGAAGTAACTCAGATGGAAGTTGATGGGATTCTTGCTCTTATAACAAAACAAATGCAATTCCAAAACGACTATGATTTTAAATTAGAGCGAGGAATACTCAGTGAATGTTATTAGTAGTTTATTCTGTACAATGACTTAATTATTAAAGCTAATGGAATGAATCATGCTCTTTTTATTTAAATTGAGACATCTACTTAATCTTCGTATTGTAATGTTTTCAGAAATAGAAGGTGTTTAATTGAACATTCGTATCTGTATATAATACTTAAATTTTGTCTGAACGGCGTGGTGCTGGCTCTTATCTTCACAATATTGATGTACCCACCTCCGCTGCAGCAGCACTCATCTTGTTACCAACATCACCTCTTTCGCAAACCACACCGTTAACCGACTACTGCCTCGAGCGCCCCCTTAAATCGTCTCGGCAGTTCGTGAACTGTTTCCGAATGGGATGATAGCATCGAAAAATTAACCAGAAGTAGCGAGCGCGACGCTGATTGCACAACTTTCGTTATCAAAATCTCCCCAGTGAATTCTAGAAGGGAAAGTTATTTCAAACTCAGAAATATACCTGGTTATTTTGGAACCCGAACAGAAACTTCTACTTGTGTTTTCATATACTATCGAATCCTACCAACTCGCTATCGATGCAATCGCAGGTATAATTAACATATCTGATCCTTTGTATTATAATATTCGACTACTTTAATATTCCCCGGCTGCACTGGACCCTATCAGATAATAAATCTTTTTTTATCGCTAAAAACCCCAACTCAAGTAGGGAATGTCTCTTCTTGGATAGAGTGAGAAACCCAAGTTTATGTCAAGTCAGTGGGATCTCCAACTATATGGGTAGGCAATTAGATCTAGCCTTCACTATAGACTGCTCTGTTTCACTGTGTCCTCAAGCCCTATCCACCACTGATAACCTACACCAACCACTTCTTCTTTCTCTTTTCCCCGACTCTCCTATCCTGTCAATCTTTTGGCAGCCACGTTTTTTATAAAGCGAGTTTCCCCAAATTTAACGAATATGTTAGCAAGTATACTTTTGAGTTCGTTATTCTAATTCTTAATAATGGTCTCTGCTACAGAGAACTGTTTAATTCAATTTCCCTGTTTTTTTTTCCTTTTTACAGGAGAAAAAAATTATGGGCAGTGATCGTTTGAAACAACTCTTATTTAGACTATCCCAACTATATCGGTGCATACCTTCAATACACTCAGTTTAATTCCAACATCATCTTAATATTGTACAAACCAAGCTTATAAACAACCTAAGGTAATTTTTTCAATTTGTTAACAATAAAACAAAAAATTCTAAGTTTTCCTCCATTTCTTCCGTTCCGTACACAATAATGGCCAATTTTTTTAAACAGTCTCTCGCCATCAACACCTTTGTACCGGATTATTCTTACTTTGATTGTTTTTTCCTACCAATCAAACATAAAGTTCACAAGGAGGGCCTGTTTATTATGCCCAAGCTTTCCAAAGGACTAAAACGTCATACATAAATAATTATGAAAATGCAAATCCATGTCTTGTGCAAAAATATCAGTATTTTCTTTCTTCTTTAAAAAAGAGATCTATTGTATTGTTATAAAAAATGTTGGCTAGTTTTTCTAGTGGCTCCTCTTTAGTACCAGCAATTACTTCCAACACTTGTCTGCAAAAAAATAATCATTTATTAGGATACACAAATATTTAAACTTTCGTCTGTTATTTTGTCTACGACGTTTACTAAAAAGCCAACTTACACGATCTGACAAGGTTCATTGCGGGAATCAATAAGTGTAGTTGCGGTCCATTTTTCTTTCTTTTTTACTGTGGGAAAGTGAGTCTGAACTAATTTAGCGCCCGCGTGACTCGGTCGTATTCCGCACCAAGGACAATCAGTCTCAATCATTATTTTATCATTTGGGATTTCTTTAATAATTTTGAGATTTTCTGCAGTTTTAAGAGAGCATCCATTGACTCCAATATAAAGACCAAAATCTATAATGCGTTTTGCTTCTTTGATGGTTCCATCAAAACTATGAACAACCCCACCACAACTTTGAACTTTATGTTTATTTCTTTCAATTATCTCCATAAAGTCTTCATGGGAATTTCGGCAGTGTAGGAAAAGTGGAAGGTTATATTTTTCAGCTAAACTTAGCTGCTTTTCAAAGTAAAGCTTTTGAACATCTTTTTCACAAAAATGTAAACGATCATAGTCTAAGCCACATTCTCCAATAGCAATGACCTTTCTCAAATTGTCGTCAATTTTACGGCAAAGATTCATATAATACTCTTCGGGATTAGAAACGAATTCATTGCATCGTGTAGGATGGCAGCCCATTGTTACATAAAGCCGAGCTACAGAAGATTAAAAAGGATTGATTAATCAGTAAAAAAAAAATGTTTGCTTACTATCTTTTTTGGCCAACTCAAGAGCACAATTGGCTTCATTTAACGTCCCAACAGTTACAATAATTTTTTGAAGTCCTTGCTGCCATGCACGATTGAGCACTATATCCAAGTCCGGACTGTGCTTTTGCGAACCTCCATACAGCCCTTGGAACATTGAATCAGTCAAGTTAGCTCCGATATCTGATTGATATGTAAACATACATAAGTTGAAAATATTTTAGTAACTTTCAGGAAAAGTGGAAAGATAGAATATTAATTATTCGGGACTTGCCAATATATTTCTGTTCCATTTTAACTAAACTTATAACTTTTCTCATACAAAATTGGAGAACACAAACTTGGTAGACAGCACAGCAGTGTCAGTGTCATGAATTACACGATTTAATTTAAAGTCCCCTGTCGCCTGTCCCCTCTCGAACGCTCTTATGTTTTCTGCAGAGATAAGGGAACTTAAAAAGATGCTTAACTGTCGTGATAGATATTCAGCGTCAAAACTACAGTCTGAGAGTTTAAAAAGGGGCAAATACAAATGAACAAAAATATCAAAGCAAAACACATGTTATAAATATAATGAATATCGAAGTGCATAATCAACGACAGAAGGAAGACATTGGAATAACGAAGGAACGGATTACTCTGCATTGGAATAAAGCAAAACCATACTTATGGGCACAGAGTATATTTCCTTAAATGTGTTCATTTTGTATGGGCAATGGGAGTTCAACAGTTTTGAATATTTATGAAACCTGACCTCAGGGTAGCCGGATTACAGGAGCTGCCAATCAGTGACAATACAAAACTGAGGGGGCCAGCGGCAAGAGGATTGTGAGTTGGGGGTCTCAGTATGATTTGTCTATGCTGCCAACCTCCCAGTCTTTTGCACGTCTACTTCCCAAAACCCATTTGTTTACATTGTTGTTTTTGTAATTTCAACCCCCGTCTGTGAATACGTTTGTGCTACAAAAAAGTATGTTGTTAAAGGGCCGCCGCCAATTAGGTATCTTGCAGTTGTGGGCATCGCATTGTTTAATTGTTTTGTTTTTCGAATTGAATTTGTTTGGTTTTTGTGAAGGTTTTGATTAAATTGAAAAAAATAGTTAAATTCACATTAGAGAATAGCGAATTTTTGCATTAAAGATCAATTCATGAACTCACATAAATCCTAGAAAATAAATAAACACTGGAAAGTTATACAACTCAGTATTTCCATTATCTTTGCCCGAAAATCGCCAATGCAGTAAAAAGAGGTGAAAACAGCACTTTTGAAAAGTCGTCACCGGGGGCCATGAGATAAAAAAAAAGTGGGCAAATTGAGTATGGAGACTAATGACGTCAATCGGTAACGCTAGACTGGTTCAGTGGTGCCATTTTAGGATTTTTTATGCTAGTTCTAGCATATTTATACCTTCAATTGCAAATAAGTATGTATACAAAAAATATGCTATATGCAATCTAGCATATTTTCTATTTTTAAAATTCCCACCAACATATTCGTGGTATATTCTCAATAATTAAATGTAATTTTCATTGCTAAAAACTGAATTCCTTTTTGTTCCTTATTATTATGTATTAGATAGAAGTCATTTTGTGTTTATATTTATACTTATTTTTTATTGTTTTTTTAACTTTTTGTAATAAAGTCGTTGTTTTTACACTTTAGCATATTTTGTTTTGTTCCCCATACAATTTAGCATCTTTTTTTCTTAACTTGGCATATTCCGCTGGACTGGTTGCTAGTTAAGTCCCCTAAACCTCATTCGTTCATTTGATTCCGCAAACATTTTCCAAAAAAAGGGTTGTTTTTTTTATAAGATAAGATAAAATTTATAATTCCCGGTGCCGCTATAAAATACAAATCCATTAACACAGTTACAGAGAAGGATCAAGCCCTTAAGTGTATTAACACAAGTAGAATTTTTCAATTGTTTGGCCATCTGGAATTCCATTGCACATTCTGAGGACGACAAGTGGTTCATTTATAATGCTCCATCTGAATGTGAACATTCCAAAATTGTAGAATGGTAAAGAAGAACGCGTATTTATCTCGCAAATTCCAATCCAATGCCTTCTGCTTAAATTTGAAACCAATTTTAGCAGATAAAGTGGGCGAATGCACAATAAAACTGCTGCTTCAGTCACATTTGTCGAAGTCTGACTATCTTTCAATCTAAAATGTTAACATACCTACTTCGAAGTGCGATATGTTGCAAAATTTGAAAACGTTTTTATTCGTTATTAATACCTACCTAACCATTTGTACATGTCCCTATAATAAATAGTTTAATCAATTTGTTTAATTATAAATACTTTATTTGATCTGCTTATCAAGATGTAATAAATAATACAAAAACTTCGATGTTTTATCTAAAAATTTCATGTCTGCTACAAGTGCTTTAATATAAATTTAATCCCACTTTCTAAATTCAGTACCATCTGGAGGCTTAACATCAACTTTGGCCTTGCTTACTTCATCCCAATTGGTGCTAAGAACGGTTCCACCAGATTCTGAGAAAGATTTATTCATTGCCATCTGAACTTCGGGAGTGGCGTTGCTGTAAATCTTTTTAAATAGTTGATTAAGAGCTTCTTCACTCTGTGCTTCAGATTCCTCGCTTTTCTCAACTTCTTTGGCAAACTTATCCCAGTTCCGGTTGTGAATTGGTGGAGGGGCTGTTACAACACGAATATTTTTACTTTCCAAACTCTCCCAGCGTTCACCCAGCTCCTTTTCTAAAGAGATCTCTACTTTAGAAGGAGTTGCTTTGTGTGATGATCTTTCTGGAACAATAGGACGATACAAATTTAATTCCAGACTGCAGTTATTTGCAATCATTGCGATTTTTTCTTTCTCGATTTGCACGCAATAGTTTTTTTCGACAGCATTTTTTAGCAGCACTGTTATCACGACTTTAGAATCGGATTGATACCAGTCATGGCGAACTGACATTATTTTCTTGTTATGAATTTTGGTACGTATTGAAAATGATAATTTTCAGCACAAAGGGGCTCCTTCACCAAATATAATTTCGAACAAAATTGTGTAAGGGAATGACGAACAGATGCCAATTTCTGGCTGTCATTTGCGAGTGTTCTAAAAAAAGTAAAAGAGTGTTTGGAAAACTAAACTTGCCAGATATGGCATATCGTAGCTGCTCACTCTCTTTAAAACGTTTGTGGTAGGTAGGTACCTATTCGATTAAGCACTCTCAGAACACTTTCGTTTGGTTAGAAAAAAACAATCCTTCTCAGGTTTCAGAACACTTTTGAGAATCTGGATTTTTTTCTCGGAGTTGCTTTATGTGGTATTCGATTGGGCGCTCTCAGAGCACTTTTTTTGCTCTCAGAGCAATTTTTATGTTCGTTTGGTACAAAAAAAAGCAATCTTTTTCAGATTTCAGAGCACTTTTGCGAATCTGGATATTTTCTCAGATTTGCTTCAGATTTACCAATACACGTGCGTTTGAGTTTGACAACTAGTGGAGTTTGTTTACATTTTAGTGAAATTTTTCAACTGCAAAGACACGCATTGCATCGGGTGGATCTTTTTTTGTTAATTATTTATGTACAAATGCTTAGAAATCAATCTGGGCGATCATTTTTAATGTTTTCATATAAAATTTAACCAGTGAAGAGAAAACTCTTAGAAAAGTGTCGAAGGCTACACATATTGCAGTCGCACAAATATCAACAAAAAAAAGAGCAAGTGACGTTTTGTGTTCGATTAGCCACACGAAATCTGAAATCTGAGAGCAAATCTGAAGAAGCCCAATCGAATACCACATTAGATTTACCAATACAAGAGAAAAGTAGAATCAGAGAAGTCCAATCGAATACCAAATAAAACAGCGCGATGTATCTACCTATTTTTCTGATTGGTGGAACGAGACCTTTTTTCAGTTGTGACAGCCTTGTGTCTAACTTTTGTTTGTTTCATCAGAACACATAATTATTTGACGGGAATTTGTTTTGTTTCATCAAGTTTAATTAATTTTACAAGTAAATTGTAAACAATACAGCGACAAATATCGCCTTAACAATAAACGCAGCCTTGATGTTCCATCAATTTCCCGAATAAAATAAAATATATATATTAGCAGTATTTTTCAACAAAATGCGGACAATTGAAGGAAAAGTCGTAATCTTGGGATCGAGAGGTAAATTAATATATTTCCATATAAAGGAAAAGAAGGGGTGTTTTCTTGTTTTGAAACAATAAAAGTTTAACTGTTCTAAAGTATACTTTAATACTTTGATTTAATTCGGAATGGTTATTTTTGTATAAACTAGGTACTATGTTGCCAGAAAGTTTAAATAAAGATTAGGAAATAAAATTTCCTTTATGATCACTCACAAGTCCACCTATAATTTAAATAAAAAGGGTGGGTGTTCAGTAACCACTAGAAGTTGTCAATGTAACCCCGAAAAAGCTTCGTCTTCGTCTTACTAAAGACTTGATATATTTTTTATAAATATCCCGGTAATACCTGGTTAGTAATTAAGCAAGTAACACTTGAATACAGTATTCAATAGCTACTACTTGGATATAAGGTATTAACCAGAGGCGATACATACTGAAAACCCAAGCTCGGAAAAAGAGTTAACTATCCTCATAATACATAGTCCATCTGCTCGGGGCAGTGCCGTCAAAAGTCCGCATAAACTCTCTTTGGACTATAATTATAGACTCTAAAGGCATAATAGCAATCGAACTGTTTGCAGAACAACGATTACATGAATGTCATGACTATAATTCGATTAGTGGCTCCTTTAACTAAACTTGACTTTAATCCAATTATGTTTAAACTTTAAGTCTCACTTAACCTATTTCAAAATTTAAAATATTTTTATTATATACATACATCACATTCCGCTCATTAAAAATAACAATTTCAGGCGTTGGCAAAACGTGCCTGGTAACAAAATATATAAAAAACTCCCTTCACAAAGACATTGGACCAACAATAGCCGCCTCATTTTTTACATGTAAAGTATACCTGACAGATGAAAAAATTAAATTGCAAGTAAGTATGGCATATCCGTTTGCGTACATAGTTTGTACTGTACCTTTTTGCTTTACGATATTTTGAGTTCAGGTGTTCGGATTTGGCATAATAATTGTAGCTTGTAGGCCCCTTCCATTCGTAACAAAAATAAAACGAATGGTTCTGAGAAGCTACATATAACATAGGTCTCTTTATTTATTCAATCTTACTTAGGAATTCAATATTCACTAACTTAATTATTATATATTACATGTACTATTTAAATGGCATCTAAATAAATAGTTGGCGCAACATGTCGGTAGGGACCCTGGGCCTAGCTTCTCACAACCATTCGTTTTGTGTGAGTTTTTCATTTTTAGGACAAATGGAAGGGATCTACAGTTTTATGCCGAGTCCAAACGGCTAATTGAGAAGCTTTTTCATGACAGTTATATTCTCGGATGTTTGTCAGACGCTCGCGAGAGGTGGAGCAGTGGAAAAAAACCTTAAGTTGGAATTTGGGTTTTCTCGGGATTCGAACCTGGGACCCCTCGCTTAGTAGTCCAGCACACTAACCACTAAGCCACTGCGCCAAATGGCATCTACTTTATTTAAAAAAAAAATAGATCTGAAATGACATCTACTTTATTTAACAAAAAAAAAAAGTCTGAAATTTTCTAATTTAAATAACATTGGTACTGTAAATTAAATGAACATAAACATTTAATATACAATTTACCATAAGAAAGGCTTACGGAACATTTCGGACTACACCATTAACTATTCCAATCAAGGACCTGGGACCCCTCGCTTAGTAGTCCAACACACTAACCACAAAGCCACTGCGCCAAATGGCATCTACTTTATTTTAAAAAAAATGGATCTGAAATAACATCTACTTTATTTAACAAAAAAAAAGTCTGAAATTTTCTAATTTAAATAGCATTGGTACTGTAAATTAAATGAATATAAACATTTAATATACAATTTACCATAAGAAAGGCTTACGGAACATTTCGGACTACACCATTAACTATTCCAATCAAGGACCTGGGACCCCTCGCTTAGTAGTCCAACACACTAACCACTAAGCCACTGCGCCAAATGGCATGTACTATATTAAAAAAAAATAGATCTGAAATGACATCTACTTTATTTAACAAAAAAAAAGTCCGAAATTTTCTAATTTAAATAACATTGGTACTATAAATTAAATGAATATAAACATATAATATACAATTTACCATAAGAAAGGCTTACGGAACATTTCGGACTACACCATTAACTATTCCAATCAAGGAAGCTGGCTGATCTATCCAAACATGGCCAAGGGACTGATTTCCTCGCATCACTAGTTAACCATCCCGTCTATCCTTCTTTTGGGAGGATAATCCTGTTTTTGAACCAAATTTCTAAAAACCTCCAAACCTCCTTTCATGCTCTGAATCCCCCTTTTACGCTCCAATTATCCTCTTTCCTATCAAAACTATAAAACGAATTTTTTCACCGAAGAATCAATTCAAATTCTGCAGCTGTAAACAGTGGGCCTTGGCAAAACGCGGCGAAAATGAATACACAAACCGGGCCAGAACACGCTATCTCGCTCTCTGTTTTCGTTCTTTTCGCGTCATTATATTCGTTCACTTCGTGCGCTGAACTCATTCTTGCTCTCGCTGTATTTTTTTATACCCTCCACAGGAATTAAAATTGGGCTATGTCGGTCATGTAGTTCTGGTACCTCTCATAGAAAACCATTTTTGCATGATTTGTATGCAGTGGAGGGTATCAAAGCATCGGCCAGGCCGATAATAACACTTGCTTGTTTTTTTGTTCGATTGCAAAAATGGAATTTAAGAAAATGGACTAAGAATGTAAACATGTCTTGTGTTCAGTTTCAAAATGAATGGTTACTCATAGTGCAAAAAAATAACACTGATAATGTTATTATCACCCCTATTATTGACAACAGTCAACTTCATTTACAATGATCACAATCGCTATCAACTGAATTACACAATAGGTCTGTTCCTTTACTTTTAAATCTTTCGAATTTTTACTAATATTCTTACGAAGTATTACGAACTTTTACTCAATGCCGTTCCTTAACTCGAAAAATTCGTAAAAGAGAACGTCATCGAGAGAGCAAGATATTACCCCTCCACTAAGAATCTTACGAATTTTTACTCAAGAAATTTTTTTGTGTAAGATTTGAAAAAGCTGTCAGTCACCTAACAATAAACAGCTGATTTGAAATTTGTCCTATTTGACATAAGAGTTGTTTTGATTTCTTACGTATTAAAATGGTATCAACAGGGGGAAAAATAAAATTGAATGTTCTCCTTAGATTTTTTTCGAAAGTGGTGAGGAAATTCTTGCTGCAAGGAGTAACAAAGGACAATCGCCTCCACATAATTTTGAATGCAGTTTCGCTTTTTTCTCTTCTCGAATGTTGTTCAATCAGTACAAACTTTTCCACATACTAAAATTCTTCAAAAAGAAGGTCGATTTATTCCGAATCAATTTCATCTCTAGATTCATCGTTTATCAGATATTTTAACGATTTTTGAATAATGTATCTGTAATTTTTCATAGATTACTACAAAAGCGTTCCCTAACTTTTTCGTAAGTGTCTCTCTCTATGAGAGAATTCATCCCCACCACTGCCATTTTGACAGTCTTTTCCATTCTTACTACAAAAGTAAAGGAACAGACTTAATACAAAAGTATCAATATTATTGATTGATACATTTTACCAACTATCAATTGGTTGTTGATTGACAACTGCAATAGGGCCCTGTAACTTTATTAACAATAATTAAATAAATTACAAAGTCAATCATTTTAGATCTAGTGCTAGCCTCGAATTTTGACTCTCTTGTTTGTAGTTTTCATCGGGTTGATGACTGTATGCGAAGTGGTTGCCGATTTAATGCTAATGTACTCTCTTAACAAACGAATCTCTAAAAGCGAATAGCGAATAATACGAGTTCTTTTCAACAATGTGGTTGTACAGAAATGTTTAGCAAGTTTTTTACTGTCAGTGCTTTTGAAGCTTTCCTAAAGAAATTGTTGTTTCTTTTATAAAAATAATCATCTGCTCTAACAACAATAACAATGCTTAGACACAGTTACTTTGGTAGGCTTTTTCGAACAGTATTTCATCATCAGACTCTATATTAATACTGACTATGTTAATTTTTCCGTATATAATCCCCATGCATTCTTTCTTACTTTTTGGTAAAACATACTTTGCTTTAACACTATTGTAATTAGCGTACTTTGTATTGCGACTCTTATACTTTGTATTTCACACGTTACACACTAATTTTTCTATTGTCTAACGCTAATCTTATACTCTAATAGGATCAGCAGTCAAGCAGTTAAGTCGTATAATATAACCGATTTTGTATATCCTAACTTTTCACCTAAATAATTGAATTTGTATAATAATCATTGTACATAGACGCATTTAAATTGTCTTTTGTTTTTGTTCTCCTACATACATTATGTACAATTAAAGAGAAATGTGTATAATAATGTATTGTTTCTTCTTTTTATTTTGTACAGATCTGGGATACAGCAGGCCAGGAACGCTTTCGCGCAGTTGCCCCGATGTATTACCGAAATGCGAACGCAGCCATTCTAGTTTTTGATTTATCTCAACATAAAACATTTACAGAAATTAAATCATGGATACAAGAACTACATCGAAATGTTCAAGACCCAATGATACTCACATTGGTTGGAAATAAACTAGATCTTACATCAATAAGAGCTGTATCTCGTGACGAAGCTTATCTTTTTGCGTCATCTATTGGAGCTAGCTACTTTGAGACGTCTGCTAAAAAAGACCAAGGCTTAGAGCAGGTGTTTCTTTCAACAGCATTAGGGCTTGTTCGCCTAGCAGATGAAGGCAAAAGTCGAAGTTTGCGCCAATTTGATTCTTGCGATTCCATTACCGCCTACACGAACAACAACACTGCATTAGGTTATAGTAACAGCTTTACACAGCTTTCTTTTCATTTACCTTCAGTTCATATAGGAATTCCCGTCGATAACGATGTAAAATTTGATGATGTAGGTCGTCTTGAGAGGCCCTCCTGGAGTATAGAACATATTGCATTTGGTGACGAAGAACAAGTCCGATGGTGTTGCTTCTAGATTTTGAAATAAAGGCGTACCGCATTTTTATGTTTATCTTGTAAATAGTACCTTTGTAAAGATCGTTATTATCTTGTTGTTACTAAAGCCTGTATATTTAAAAAAGATGCAAATTATTATTGTGGAGCACATTCCCATAAATTGAACTAATCAAAACAAGGAATATTTATGCTTCAACTAAAAATAAAGGAAAACAAAAAAAAAAACTGTTTTTATTATAAAGTATAAATTTGGAACAATTTGAAAAAAATGTCAATAGTGTCATAGGTATAATATCGGCAAATATCAGAAAAAAAAAAAACGAACAAAATATTGAGCAAAAGTTTGGAAGTCCATATTTGTCAACTGAAAATAAGCAAAATTTTGATTAAAGAAATAATCACAAAAAAACGGAGTCGCACAGAATCCCGAAATCCCACCTAAATTTTTTTTAAAAATAAAAAAACACAAAAAAAATAAAACATAACAAGCCTTTTTGTGAGTTTCGTCCGAACAATATTCCACCCGAAAAAAAAAAAAGATTTCTGTTCTGAAATGTCTTTTTTTTTCGGGTGGAATATTGTTCGGGCGAAACTCACAATAAGGCTGAACAAAAACAGTTCGATTCATATTACCAAAAACATATCAAAAACGATCCATGATAAAATAAAATCGAATACAAGTTCATATTGTACGCAATTCCTGTTAGAAAATTTTTTTCAGAACGCTCGTTACGTTCCGCGTAAATTTTTAAACTTTTGTTTTCCTTCGTCACTTAAGACTCCAAACACAAAATATCACTGATAATATACATTTTTGAATTATAAAGGCATGAACGATGCTCACTTTGTTACGATGTTCACTGGCTAGCAAAAAATTTTAAAACATTATTACGGTTAATGGAATGGACAAACACTTGTCGATTTTACATTCTAAATAAAGTAAAATTATATAAAATGAAGAATTTGCGGCAATTTTTTCATTTTATATAATTTTTGTTTAGGGATTTCGTATTGTGGGCTTTCGGCATTCTGTCCGACTCCGTTTTTGGATTGGATTGCCGCAAATTTTTCCTTTTTATATAAATTTTCGGGATTTTGGATTTTCGGGAATTCGGGATTTTGGGTTTTCGGGATTTTAGATTTTCGACATTTCGGTTTTCCAGATTGTGTCCCCAATCCCAAAAAAAAATTGTTTTCTCAAAAATACAATTTGGAGAGATATTAATGTAAAACAAGTAAAAGTGTTATCATCGGCCTGGCCGATGCTTTGATACCCTCCACTGCGTACAAGTCATGCAAAATACCAGAACTACTTGACCGACATAGCCCATTTTTAATACCAACCTAACGACGATAAAAGAAGTCCTTTCATAAAACTTCATTCACCTAGGTTGATTCCTTTGGACGCTATCGTGTTTTCAACGGAAAGAGGTACCAGAACTACTTGACCGACATAGCCCATTTTCAATACCAACCTGACGCCGATAAAAAGAAGTCCTTTCACCAAATTTCGTTCACCTACGTCAATTACTTTGGGCGCTATCGTGCTTTCAACACACAGAGAGACACATGGGTCCAATATTGGTTTTGTATGGGAGGTACCAGAACTACTTGACCGACATAGCCCATTTTCAATACCAACCTGACGCCGATAAAAAGAAGTCCTTTCACCAAATTTCGTTCACCTACGTCAATTACTTTGGGCGCTATCGTGCTTTCAACAGACAGACAGACAGACAGACGGACATGGCTAAATCGATTCAGAATGTGATCCTGATTCAGAATATATATACTTTATGAGGTCTCCGGTGACTCCTTCTTGGCGTTACAAATGTATTGGCAAAGTGAATATACCTTCCTCTGGAGGGTATAAAAACAACATTTACCTCTATATGTATCTGACACCAAAAACTTATCCACTTTACCTTTTGAAAATTGCTTTTGTTCGGTGGATGGTGTCATTCATTTTTGAGTTCTCAATTTTTTCTCAAGAAAAGAAAGAGAGAAGGAATTATTCGATTTTCGATTATTCGATAGGTACGCCGACGCGTGCAAGGCACATTGTTTTTTTAGAAGATATAATAATAAATGTAAACGGAGATTTTTGTGTTTTAAATACAAGGTGGGGCAAAAGAAGTCATCCGATATTGTTTGTCTCTCAAAACTTTGATTCTGTTTTTTGATTCTGTTTATTTGAACCTTTAGAATTTTTTTGGTTAAGTCGAGAAGATGATATTGGCCAAATGGGCGCCGTCACAATTGATTGTCATACGGAATCGTTTATAACAAGGTGGGCCAAAAGAAGTCATCCGATGTTATCCCATTGCTAAAACGAGCCCGTATGGCAATCAATTGTGACGGCGCCTATTTGGCATCATATTAATCTGCTTGCGTTTTGAAACGCTTGATTAAGCAGTAAAAAAGGAATTCAGCCAGTATCTCATTCCGACTATCTTACCACTTCAGTGTATTCCAGGCGAAGATCATGGCGATTAAGGAGACCGTGTCGTGGGATCAGAAAAGCAGTGTGCATTCACAATGCGCATTTTTTTTTACGTTTTGGAATTTAGACACTACAATTGCCACTGCTGCAATTTTGTTTGGGATGAGTGTAGTATACCTAGAATAGACCATTGACCAGTTTACCGACTGGTCCACAATCCAATTGCTTTCATGGAAGTGTCTGAGTTTGTTGCCACTTGCGTGCAGTAAATGTCTATAGCAGTAGCAACTAGCAAGTGGAATAGTCACCTCGATTACCGTTGTCGTTTCCGACTCAAAAATACACGACTCTTCTGTATTACGCTTGTCGTTTTTACACGACAAAGGTCGGATGAAAATGTCAAATGCCTTTTTTGTCGCTTCCGACAGGTAGTCGGTTGGTTCAAAAAGGCTTTGTTTCTGCGTTTGTATTTGTGTGTTTTAAACAGAATTCATTTATTTTTAACGGAAGAACGCATACACAAATACAGGCATTCGTTATTGGTGGAAAATTTGCCTTTTTCATTCTTCTTCAAAACCTCCAAAACCTTCAGTTTGATTGCGTATGTCCGTTGAATAAGTTATGAGAAAAGCAAACAAAATAATATGGAAAGAAAATTAAAAATAACATAACCATGGGAAGTTCTTTTTTCATTAATGGAGAAGAATGTTCATCTGGTAAATGTACTAATTTTGACACTGAATTGTGTATTTTATATAACCTGTTTGGCACAATTGCCCGATTGTAACATGAATTATCCGTCGGCATCGCCGGCAGTTTTCACACGAATCCCATCACAATGGGGTGATTTTCCTGAAACGTCAGCCATCGATCGCCTCGTAAACCCGCCAACAACTTCCACTTCCTTGTAACATCAAACTGGTGATCATAGACAAACCATACAAACACAAATTCTGAGCTCTGATGTATCTGAGCTAAAAAGAAACACGAACTTTTTGTATAACAGTTCAGGTTGTGCTCTGAACTAAAAAAGAAAAACGCCTAATGCTCGAGCTCAGTTCTGAACTTAAAAAACAAAAACGCCTAATAGAAAGAAAGGACACGTCTGTATCCTTCGGCTGTCGTGATCGATTCACTCGATGAGAGGTCCGAAGGGTTGCGCCAGGGATGGAAAATGCCAAGTTTATTGAAAGCATCTTTTTTGTATAAAAAAGTGAATTTAAAATATTCTATTTTCAAAAACATAAACAAAAATAAATTAACATATACAAACATTAATAACTTCATAAGAAAACTAGACATACCAATAAGAACAAAATTAAAGATACAAATAGATAAATTGTATCACATCAAGGCAAATTGTACTTTTGTACTCGAGCAAAGTCTTTTGTATTGAATTCGATACTTTTCCATCCCTGGGTAGAGCACAATAGGTTGCTCATATACCGCACCGATAACAGTTTAGAGTGTGTGTAGCCAATGTCTCGCTTCGATATCTGTTTCGTTGCTCTTAGATAGACGCACAAGAGTTATCCATATTCAAAGGAATTTTGAACAAAAACCATTGAATGGAAGGAAATTTTATTTTAAATAAATAAATAAAGTTACATCATTGCAAGTTCCCCTGAATTGGTTAAAATTTTAGCGAAAATCAAATGTTTGATGCATTCAGAATATTATTTTGGTACATAACATAGGTACATAAAATGAATGATATATCATAATATCACAAATTATATGATATACATACACAATAATAGAAATAAATGTCAATAAGCCATTCTTCCCAATTTCTGTATAAGTATATAGCATTTGCGTCAAAAACAATTCCTACATTGTGTTGCGCCACTTCCTAACCAAAAAAGGAACTGTTACTTCGTTGTTTTGAAACATAAGTTCCTAAATGGGATCACGAATTGACACCAGAACGTCGCCAGGCCTAAAATGTGTATTCGAATGCTACTTGGGTCATTCATTTTCAATATCAAGCCTATGCCTATAAGAGTAGGGTTATGATGCACAATCCGGTAGAATTTAAAAGTTAATTTATGTAATACATTTCTATAAAAAAACAGATAGATCAAGTCACGCGAAGTAGGTGTATTCTTTTTGCCTTTTCTAGTCCTCTTATTTTCCCTTATTAATTTTGTTCTTTTTTTTATATGTATTTTTATTTTTAAGATAAGGTTAATACATATTATGTAGGTACAGGGTGCGGCAAGGAAACTTGCTGATTTTCAAAGAAAATAAAACCAAAAGTAGTGGAAATACCGTTACAAAACTTGTTTATTCTGTTACACACGATTTGAATTTTTCATTACATGGTTTGAAAGATGATATCGGACAAGTGATTGCCTCCGTTTTCGATACACTGAGATACCCTATTTTCGAAGCTCCTCTGAACTCTTTGAAGCATATCGATGGGTATGTTCGCTATTGCTTCACAAATAATGTTGTCCTTCAGATGATTTAACGTTCGACGCCGATCGGTGTAAACGATATATTCAAGGTAACCAAATAAAAAAAATCACATGGAGCCAAATCGACTCCCGGCCAGGAACCCGACCTGCGGGATGGATGTTGAAGAGAGTACAGAAAGCACGTTAAGTGGAAATCATGGAACGACCATTGGAAAAGTAGGCCTCGCAGGCAAATTCGCGTTGCTCCTTCGTCCAATGCATGATGTCGACTGACTGCGGCGTAGATGAAACTTCAGGAAGTCCCCTAAAAAATGAGATACTCTTCACCCGACCTGCGGGATGGATGTTGAAGAGAGTACAGAAAGCACGTTAAGTGGAAATCATGGAACGACCATTGGAAAAGTAGGCCTCGCAGGCAAATTCGCGTTGCTCCTTCGTCCAATGCATGATGTCGACTGACTGCGGCGTAGATGAAACTTCAGGAAGTCCCCTAAAAAATGAGATACTCTTCACCCACATCCGACCACTCCTCCCCCCCCCCCCCCCGCTTGGCGTCAAAACAAATCAGCTCCCTGTATATCTTTATCTTAATTCGAACTTTTGGTATAATTATATTTGTTTTCGTAAATACATTTTTCGTCTATTCCATTCATATTTGTCGTATGCAGCAGTCCAAAGGATTATAAATACTATAATAGGCTTCCAAAAGCATATGTGTAAAATGTAAATGCATTCAAGGGCAAATAATGTATAATTTTTTTTAAAGAGAATGATTTATGGTTATAACAACATTAAAACGGTGATTGTTCCGCACGTATGGTAAAAGAGAATAATCTTGTTTTTATTGTTTTCCTAACAAGCAAAATATCTTCTCTTCAGCACAACCGCATATCGTTGAATGGTGTAAACCGTGTCAATAAAAAAATGTTATGTTTAATTTAAGGTTTGAATTAGTGAGGGTCTACTTTGCTATAAATTTCGTTGCTTTATTACGAAATATTCTAACAGAAAAAGTTATAAAATATTTTACGTTATTATTTTTTTGTCTTTTAGGACTTAGCTACTTTTTGGTACCGGTACCGCTGAATGAAGTACATATCTTAAAGCCAATGGAGGTAACAGTAAAGCAATTGTTGATATATCTTAACAACAAATAGTGTTTATAGAGCTATTATATACCTTGCAGTTGACCGTAGTTGCATAATGTAGAGAAGGAAATCTACTCGAGTAAGTATATTTATATTATTCAAAAGTTATTTTATAGCCATCAGAACTCCTTTCAGTTCGCCATGAAAAGGATGACGATATTTTCAGAGCATATAATAAGACGTTTTGTTATGCTTTCCAGCTAACAAAAACATTAATGGGAAAATTTTTCTCTTTTTCTTCGTTGGTTCAGAGTTTTGATGCTGATCACAGTACAAAGTTGGTACACAATTAATTCCAACATCATTAGTATTAACGATTTGGATAAAAGGATTTTGTAACCGGAATTCTGGATTTTACATGATTCGGATTCCTATAACTCAAAATATACAAGGCGAGATGGCGGTCTCCAGATCACACAACAATAAACCAAATTGTTTACGTTTAGATCGACTAAGTGCTAAGGCTTTGGAAATAACACTTCTTCAAATTGTTAACCAGCCGTGACAGACAACAATGATGACGTTAAAAGGTCGCTTTTATTTTCTATTCAAGAATTTTATTAGAAAACGTTAAAAATAAATTCTATTAACGCATTTTACTACCATCAACAATGGATAGAACTCTCGGATAAAACTCAACGTCAAACACGATAATTCAAAACTAAAAAACTTCACAAGAGAATAGAGTATATTCCATATGGACTTATATATTCTATAAATGGACTCACTCTTTCTGTAGTGACATTATTTAAAGAAAGCAAATAATAATAATTTGTTTTCTTCGTTTTCAATTTCGACAACCCACTGTAGTATATAAAGGGTGATTTTTTAAGAGGTTTAGAAATTTTTTAAAAAAAAAAACACCAAAAATTCGAAAAAATTAATGAAATATTTATTTAAATCGATAGTTTGAACCTTGCAATTTAATGTTTAAAGATAATTTCATGCAAATGTTGACCGCGGCTGCGTCGCAGGTAGCCCATCCGCTGAGTCCAATTTTGGCATACTCTTTCACACATATCGGCCGGTATCTCACGAATGAATGCATGGATGTTGGCTTCCAGTGCGTCAATCGAAGCGGGCTTGTCCCTATACACATTAGCCTTGGCATACCCCCACAAAAAATAATCTAATGGTGTCAAATCGCACGATCTTGGCGGCCAATTGACCGGCCAAACTCGCCTCGCAATTGCGCCATTGTTTCGCGTGCTGTGTGGCATGTGGCACCGTCTTGTTGAAACCACATATCATGCAAGTCAAGAACTTCCATTTCGGGCAAAAAAAAATTTGTTATCATCGCTCGGTAGCGTTCACCATTGACAGTAACGCTGCGATTCGCATCATCTTTGAAGAAATATGGCCCAATAATGCCGCCGGTCCATAAACCGCACCAAACAGTGGCTTTTTCGGGATGCATTGGTAGCTGTTGCAATGCTTCTGGCTGATCTTCACTCCAAATGCGGCAATTTTGCTTATTTACGTACCCATTCAACCAAAAATGAGCCTCATCGCTGAACACAATTTTTCGATAAAAAAGCGGATCCTCGGCCAGCTTTCCAAGAGCCCATTCACCAAAAATTCGGCGTTGTGGTAGGTCGGCTGGCTTTAGTTCTTGCACCAGCTGTATCTTAAAAGGCTTTACGCCCAAATCCTTCCGCAAAATTTTCCACGTAGTGCTGTAACAAAGGCCTAACTGCTGGGAACGGCGCCGAATCGACATTTCGCGGTCTTCTGTCACACTAGCTGATACGGCCGCAATATTTTCTTCACTACGCACAGTACGTATACGTGTTGGTGGTTTAATGTCCAACAAAGTAAATTTGGTGCGAAATTTGGTCACAATCTTCCGAATAGACTGCTCAGAAGGTCGAGAATGCCGATCATAAAATGGAAGCAGCGCGCGATGAACATTTCGAAACGAGCACGAATTTTGATAGTAAAATTCAATAATTTGCAAGCGTTGTTCATTTGTAAGACGATCCATGGTTAAATTGCAAACCAAACTGAAGCTGTTTGACAGTGACACAAGGTACTAAACACACGTCAGCTGTCAAAACCAGTGTTGCCAAAACCAAACCAGCTAAAAAATCACCCTTTATATTATCATTTACTAACTGATCATTTTATTTTACAACATAATAATTAATTGCAAAACATTTCTACATTTCTTATGGAAGTGTACTGCGTCAGTTTCGCTATTATATCTGTTTAAGTTGATATTTTTTCAACAGATGGGGTTTTTAAACTTTTTCACTTTCCAATATTAAGTCGGGTACACTTGAATAAAAATAAGAATGTGCAATTCAAGATAATAGTCTTGCATTGTATTTATCTCGCTGTGTTCAAGTAAAGAACATGTGAAGGTTGTTTCTCACACAGTAAGTGCCACATCAATAGAAGTAATTTTTTAATAAAAATATGCTATTCAAAAGAACCTTTGAAATCTTGACAAAGGAACAATTCAATGTTCTCTTCCCAATTATACTTGACTTACCTACTCTAATTTTTTTCAATTTTCACTAATGTAGTAGAATTGAGCTTCTATAAAATTAGGAATTTATCATTTCCTTACATTTGTTCTTTTTCTTCCCTACATAAAGAGTCTTTTTTAGAATGCCCATAAAACTGAATATAACTTAATTATAAAAGGATTCACAATTTTAAGCGAATGCCGGTACTATTGTAATAATGTTTTTTTTTAATCTACCTTATAATTGTAAGATTGTTATGCAGAAATATGTTTAAGAAAGTGAATAGCGTCCATAATAATTAACAAAGCTGTAAGGTCGTTAGTGTTCGTAAAAACAATCTGCTTTGAACAGGACAGGATGTGTTTAATAGGAACATAAACTAACGACAGTGTAGTCGTCAAAATAAGAAAACATTGCGGAAACCTATTTTATAGTGTGAATGTGACTCTATATGGTGATTGCGAATTCATGTTTTCAAGTTTTCTTCTGTGCTTTAAAAGCGTTTAACGCAGACGTTGCATTTTCAGTCGACAGTAAAATCGGCGTACTCGTACAAAAGAGTAAATCGCCACATACAAATCACTGCAAATATAAACTGAGTTAAATGAGAGTACCCTATTGAATTTTGTTTTGTAAGTCGAGGCGGTGGGTAGACACCCCCTTTACAAAAATAAATTTACTTGCTGATTGAGAGTAATTATACCTAACAAAAAATGGAAGTTAATTAAACAGAATACATTCTTACAAAAGAATTGCATCTTATTCAACTCAATCCAAACAAGATTCAACACTATACATGTTGTATTTGTATACAGTATTCCTCGGATACTAAAAGGTAACATGGATTCCGTGTCATCATCAATGGGATAGGTGGTGAATTACATCTATTGCAACTAAAAGTTACTCTAAATCTATGCATTTATTCATTGTAAAATATACATAATGGGACATTAAAAACAGTAATTAAGGACTTAGTTCAATGAGCTGCAGAAACACTCCCCGGCTAATACCTTAGAAAGCCTAAATATTTGAGCACTTTTTAAATTCAGATAATATTTGATTGGGCAACTTCCTAATATCGTATTGAAATTTGATAGATCGATAATATAAACAAGTTTTTTTAACATTTACTCTGGTATATCTACCTGTAGAAAAAGTCTTTTGAGTGTTTTATTCAGTCTTTATTTATTTCTTCTCTTCGTGGCAAAATATGAGTTCAAGTGCCTATTACCCTACGGGATAAGGAATAATAGAAACAAGGTGCAAATCGGAAATGATCCTTTGACAGAAGGGCATAACATACATACACTCCAGATGCTACCTCGCATGAGTAACTTTCAATCCAAAAAGTTTCTGCTGTGCGTACAAAAAGTACTCAAAAGAGGAGGTACTTATGTATGCTGAGAAACAATTTCCGTGGGATTGTGCTCTGCAGGTGTGTAGGCAAAAATAATCAAAAAGTTGTTGCTTTCCTTTTTGGGTAACTATAGGTACTAAATGATGTATTTATGAGACAAATTATAATATTCTTTTAAGCGACTACGTAATAAGACGATTGTTTATTGAAGTAAGTTATGATCTTGATATTGATACAATAGAAAATAAAATAAAAAAGGAAGGAAATTCGAAGTAAAGTGTATGAATTAGAGAGATATTATAAGTACCGCGTAAAGAAATTAACTGCATGCACTTCAGTCGTAAACAATAAAAAGGTAATGTTAATATTAAATTGGAATTCTAATTTGCATGCTACATTATATGTACATATCGTCGCCCATCAATTCTGCATCAAACGAAAATACTCTTCTGAATCACAATTTAAACAAAGCTCGTATCATAATGCCGACGTTTAAGAAAACATAAAAGTAAAATGTTTTTGAGTCTCCCGAAAACCTTGCAAATTGTAGAAACGAGCTTTTGACTATTCGGCGACGATATATTATTATTAAGAAATGGTCCCAATACAAGTTTGTTTTTTTTAAATGGCTTTATTAGAAAAAGAAAACATTTACATTATTTAAATTTTATACATGTGAATCATTTTTGGAGTGTCCACAAAACATCGATCAGCAAATCGCAGCTCTTAGGCGGCCATTTGACATCACCTAGAGGGCTTCAGTGAAGGAAGATCAATCGTTGGCTACAACCTACATCAGCAAGATCAGCCTGGAATATTATTCTCATATATGGAACTCGGTCTCTTAACATATAGAGACTCGGCCCCAGCATACACAGCAATTTAACTATAATATAGGGGATCCAGCACTAACATCAAATCGCCAGCCTATGTCTATTCCTTACGGTACATTTTCAGAGGAACTTAACGCCCTTCAAGACAGACAACTAATGCAAAGGTCACTTAAAAGTATATTTGGCAACAGCGAGAACATCTTTTTTACAAAACACAGGGCGCCGTACAAGTGCCAAATTTTAGTATCGACTTTAAATTTACGGAGCTCAAAATTTCTATTCTATTTCTATGGAAAATATAGCCACTGTGAACCAAAAACTTTTTAAATCATTTAAGATCGGATTCCTTTAGGCAGATTATATATTTTAAACTGATTGTTCCGTTATAGCTCATCTAAAAGTCAAAAATATATCAAACATGTCCACCAAATAATAATCAGAGAGAATGAAAAAAATAATGTTAAATGTGGAGCTATAAATAAATCAAACAACTGTCGACGTATAATCGCTTCCTTTCCTAAAGCTGTGTGTGTGTGTATCTACCTGCAGAACTCAGTCAACAGAGCGGGAAAGCGATAAAAAGGACCTTAATCCGATTATAAGCCTAACGCAAAAGCAAACTGTGACAATTGGAGACTCTTTCTAAAATTGGACATGTGTCCAATGATAAATTGAAATAACAGCAACTATTGCCTATGACTATTCTTCCATCTTATTTTCAATCCTGTTTCTACTATGATACTTCCCTTTCTGGATGAATTCGGCTCGTCTTTGGTTGTTGTTTACCCATTTCTTACAATATGTCCGGCTTAGCAAATTGAATGTTCTTTATTGGATCCCTAATCTTGTCCACAGTCAAAGCATTCGGAATAATCTGCTTAGCATTCCACAAGCGATGGTGATGTGAATGGATGTGATTTTATTGTTTGCAAACGACATAGATTATAGTCAAGGGATTTGCTTAAAGTCTACAATATCGTCTAGGAAAATCCTGGCGCACAAAATAAGCTTATCAATAATGCGATATTGTCACATACTAAACATTTTTCGAACATAAAGAGGACATGGGTTGAGTTTCATAAGTATTTGATTGAATTTAATTGGATTTTTTCGTATATACAATTTATTGTGAACGCATAGCATTAGGCAATAAAGCTTTACATTTATGTTTATTAAATGTCGATACAGTCATATATATAACTATATAGCACATATGCTACTACTTAAATATATATAGTATTAGTTACCGGACATTAGGAAATGCCTAACAATGGGTCCTTCACTTTCCAGCGCCCATAGTAAAATCGTTTTCTCGCATGCACCTGTCAGTAAACACGCTTGTACATATTGCTGAATGCAAAATTTTGACATTATGAGCAGAAATTTATTTATATCTACCATATCTAAATTGACAACAAATCCCCACCTATGACGCTATATACGACAGTACCGTAATGCAAGATACAAGACCAGATGCATCGTTGCAAAAGTTTAAGAGTGCACCTTTTTTTCGCAATACAACAATAAAATGTAGGTACTGACTAAAATTTCGCTACACTTTTGCACTTTATCTATACCCTGATCCCATTGTAATTTGTAACCGAAAAATACAGCAGAGTAAAGTGTAGCCTTGTCAAGTTGACAATGCGCTATTTGTGTTTTTTCCGCGTCAGAGGACAGGAATACAGCCACTTAAACCAACCAACCAACAATTCGCTAATCTATTGATTAATTAATTAATCAATTATTAAATTGAATATGTCATTATTTGTTTTAGTTTTGCAAGAGATGATAAAAAAAATAAAAATTCGCAATTTTACTAGGTCTGTTATTTTCAAAGGATGTCGCTTCTTCGTTTATAAAATAAACATTTTAGTATTACCTACATGCTTATAAAAGGTAGGGTCGATTTTCGACAACAAGCGAAACTAGTACATATTATATTCACTACTTCAACTATAGGCACGGGAACCGAAATAATGACCAATCTATTTAAGTCAAAAACAAGAACTTGCACTAACAGATTGGAAACCCCATATACGCTTGTCCTTGTACTAAAAAATCTTGTAAGGTGTAAGGGCCTATAAACAGTACGTTTGGCGCTTACTTTTTAACCAGAACTTGCGAAAATGTTTTTAACTGAGAGCTTAAGACTCACATTGTTAATTAATATGTACTGCCATCTGAAATGAATATGTTTAAGCCCTTCAAGCACTTTATTTAACTATTTTCTTATGTTTTTTGTGCGGTTTCTTTTATCTACTATTTATTGCCTAGATACTATAGCCTAATAAAACAAAAAACAACCAACTAAATCGTTGATATGAACGAGAAAGTTTATTTTATTGTTGTTGCTGGTGTACTTTCTATTTATGTAGCCATACTCATTCTTTACAATTGCACGCTAAAGTCGATAGGGTTGGAAATTGTTATGTGATCAAATTTAAAAACAAATATACCTGTCCCCCAATACAAATTTGAATAAACGTACTTTTAGGTGCGATAGATAGCATTTCTAAAATGTTTTGTTAACATTCTAAAACCGTGATACGATTTTATTGCGTCCTACAACCATTCACTGCCAGTTAAATATATTTTACTCACCTCTACCTACATTAAGTTATCGAGATTTTAATTCTCCAATTCCCTTAAATTACGTGACAAAAATTGTAGGTACCATCCGTTTCCCTTTTTAGAATTGAGTTTAGTTCAGCTCGTATCGTGTTGAAAGAATCAAATTACACGTATGTTAATATGTATGTGCGTAGAGAACCGGCGGCTCTCAAATAGGGTTCCTTGTAACCAAGAAAGAAAATGGTTACATTTTACCTAGCTGCGTTTATTCTTTAAGAAAAAAAAAATAAATAAAAAAATAGTAATTTAAAAAAACAAAAAACCCGACTGACTGTAAAAAAAAAGAATTAAAAAGATATATATTTAGAACTGTTTGACCGACATAGTCCATTTTAATACCAACCTTACAAATATAAAAGGAAGTCCTTTCGCCAAATTTCATTCTCCTAAGTCAATTAATTTGGGTGCTATCGTGCTTTCAACAGACAGACGGACAGACAGACAGACAGACGGACATGGATAAATCGATTTAGAATGTGATCCTGATTTAGAATATATGTATATACTTTATGAGGTCTCCGGTGACTCCTTCTTGGAGTTACAAATGAATTGACAAAGTGAATATACCTTCCTGGGGAGGGTATAACAACTAAAAGTGTTATCATCGGCCTGGCCGATGCTTTAATACCCTCCACTGCATAGAAGTCATGAAAAATTTGATTTTTTTTGGGAGGAACCAGAACAACATCCGACATAGCTCAATTTTTATATCAACCTGACGACGATAAAAGCAAATCCTCTCACAAAATTTTACTTGCCCAGGTCGATTTGTTCTTGCGATCATCTTTCTCGTAGTTCGCTCGATTGTGGTTGCCCATCCAAACTTTCAGCTTATGTCCTTCCTTTGGCCAATACGAATCCATCAACACGTAAAAGCGTTATCATCGGCCTGGCCGATGCTTTGATACCTTCCACTGCATACAAGTCATGCGAAAATGGTTTTGTATGAGAGGTACCAGAACTACTTGACCGACATAGCCTAATTTTAATATCAACCTGCCGACAATAAAAGTAAGTCCTCTCACAAAATTTCACTTGACTAGGTGGATTTGTTTCGACGGTATTATGTTTTCAACAGACAGAGGGACACATGGGTCTAATACCCTCCAAAGGATGGTATATTCACTTTGTCATTACATTTGTAACGCCAAGAACGAGTTACCGGAGATGTCCGTCGATTTAGCAATGTCCGTCTGTCTGTCTGTCTGTTGAAAGCACGATAGCGTCCAAAGAAATTGACAGAGGCAAATGAAATTTGGTGAAATGACTTCTTTTTATCGTCGATAGATTGGTTTTGAAAATGGGATATGTCGGTCAAGTAGTTCTGGTACCACCAATACAAACCCAATTTTGCGTGACTTGTATGCAGTGGAAAGTATCAAAGCATCGGCCAGGCCGATGATAACACTTTTACCTACTTGTTGTCAATGTTGTTTTTTTATTAATCTTTTGTCAATATTTAATCCATATTTTCTTGTTTCTTATTAATTTTAATTATATTTTTTTTAGAAACTTAAAGGTTGACATTTTTAATGTTTTATAAAGCAGAATAAGCAGAATTGTATTGCTTTAAATTTGAAAATCAGAATTTTGTAAAGTAGAATAAAATAATTTCAGTTAAATTATTTCACTCCTATTTAATAAACCATATTTTATTGAATTTTAGTTGTGGAGTTGAGATGTAGATGGTGCTAGGTGCGAAATTTGGCAGGGGATGAGTTGTCTGGGGATGAGATGCACCCGACCCATAAATAAGGTGACGAATTTAGCTATTCTTTCATAACTGTGAGTATTTTTATGGCTCAGGCCTTAGAGCAAAATAACTACAAGTCCACCTCTGTCAGGGGTAACTTTTTGCAAAGTATGTATTACAGTATAAGTTGATTGTTGTGGTTGTCCGCACTCAAAGTGAAGCATTTCAACGTCTGTAAAGTCTGAGGGAATTATCCCTCCCATTTTTCCCCTGCTTCTTACAATACTCGAAGCAACTCTAAGCAATAACAAACTTTAATACGGATGGTTTATTTTTATTACTAGAATGGCGGGTAATTGGATTTTTATTCCCCTGACATTTAGTTAATTATGTGGAGTATGTTGGCAGTCTATCCTTCACTTTTCTGCCTTGAAGGATAAACCTCTTTAATTGGAAATTAATAGTGACGGGATGCTGGGAATAGTTGAAGTGTGCTTCAAGTCAAAAGTGTTGATTAGAAAAACGATAATAATGAGTGATTTGTACACCCATTTACACATTACACCAAAAACAGAGATGAATAATATTAAGTATGTTTTTTCTTTCTGCCCTCTAAATTTCTGGTACTGGGACATCTCGCACTTTAAACCTATCATCAGTCTTCGCATTCAATTACTCTCTTATACTGTACAAGTTATACACATTTTGTTTTACGTGTTTTCATTTTTATATTCGGTTTACTTCCTTCGGCTTGTTTTCAAATGAATATTTTATCCACCTGAAGGGGCTTCACATGCACACGTGCGAACGCACCTAAAATAAATAATAAGGACTTAACATGAAGAAGGGATATATTTTCATGAAAGCAAAGCATATCACATCACAATTCACAGCAAAAGATTATAGTAAGAGATAGGTAGTAGTACCTATAAATTGAAAATCTGTTTTTATAAGGTGCGGTATCGTATATACATCTGCGCTTAAAATTATATTTTCGGTTTTTAGTTTCGGTTCCCAGGTCCCAGTTATTAAAAAATAACTAACGATATAATTGTTATTTAATTAAACTACTTTCTTGCCGAAACAGTGGCGAATCTATGATATGAGATATGGACGTAATAAGATTATTCTTTTATATTTGTAGGTAGTACTTTTACGTAGGTAGCTACCTATCTACATTGAGCAGATACTAATTTGGACTACATTATAGTTTCTATTTGCCCGCAGAATTAACATTGTACTTTAAGAATACGGTTCCTACTACATTTTTTGGTTTTTGTTACTTAAATAAAATCTAAATTAGACATAAATTTAACATAATAGCTATGTATGTGCAAATGAAGCACGTGGAAATATTTTGTAACTACGCAAAGCAGTGAGTATCTGAATACAGATGTAAATGTTTGCCAGACGTTTGGTAGCCAAAAACTACCTAATTCATAAAAAAAAATACTTATTTAAGCCGAGTACGCACCTGTTTCGGAACGAAAAATCCCATCCCGTACGCAGCTACTGCGAAATAATTTTTAAGTTCACAAAATTGAAGCGGTATAGGTATGTGGGCTTAAGCAGGGTGAACTGTTTTAGCCATCTATATTCACAGTCGAATATACAGGTAGAGTTAACAGATTGGTAATTATTATTGTTATAGGTACTTAAGACAAGCAGATCCTAAGCACCTGCTTTTATGTGAATGATAATAAAACCCGTTTATATTGAAAATTTTATAGGAAAACCATATGGGTTTGAGTTGCATGTATGTTTAGATGTGTTTAAAGCAATTTTCTTCATTTTCTGGTTATTCGGTCATACCTATGGATGTGCAGTATATACAAAATATACATAAATTAGTAGGTAAGTACGTGCATATTTGTATATACTTTTAAAGGCATCTCTTTCACTCTCATGCATATTTACGAACCCATTCGAATATTGTGTGCAATCGGAATTTTCTCATTTCGAATGGGTTATGTTTTTTTGAAGCTGTTCCAAAGATAAATGAAATCAGATCCTGTGCAATATACACTATTGGCCTACTCCCTTCACAGTCGAAAAACAGATTGAACTCCAGGAGAAGTGAGTTGTTTACTACAAAGTACTTTTCAGCTATGACATTATGTATTGTTATATTTATATTTTGTTTTGCTAATCTTTTGACCAACAAAGCTTTGCGGTGCGGGCTTGCCTGTCTACCGTCTATATCAAAGGATCATACACAAATATTTTTTAGCTCAAATTGCACTATAATACCCCTCGCCATTGTTAAGAGAGTACGCGAAAGCTTTCTTAAAAGGTTTCTTCAGTGTGTGGATAAAGGGGATAAGCAAAAAAACTCGACACGCGAGTATTAACAAAGACAAAGAAGCACCCACAACAGCCGATTCCAAATGGGTGCATGGAAATAACTTCCCCTTGAGTGAGAGATTTTAGCATAATTTAATTAAAATTATGAATAACAACTTTGCATACACCCAACCTCGCACCTACTCCCACCCCTAAACAGGACCCCAAGAAGGGTGGTTGCAGGGGGCACCATGCCCTCCCCTATATATTTTTCACGTTTTAAGAGTTTTGGGCTTACAATGTCGTCGCATATTAAGAGAAATAATTTCCAACACAAAAGTGAAGTTTTTGCTTACTATCAGTGGGAATAACTTTATATAAAATTATTTCCCACTCGAGATAAAATTGTTTCCCCTGTAAAGTTATTGCCCGTGAAATTATTTCCCTACACTCTTGAAAAGTGAAAGTTAAGACCAGAGACAAATCATAATGAGACTCCCAACAATCCTCTAGCCGCAAATTCGTCATTTTGTATCCCTATCAGTGTTGCGTCAATTTAGAATCCGTGTGACATGCAAAAGCATAGGTACAAAAAATACAAAAATAAATGCTGCCAACAGCGGCAACAGTGGGGAAATGTGAAAGGGTTCGGGAATACCACATTTTTACATTCCTGAATGCCATGGTTAGTTATTATATATTTTTTTAAAAGCGAATAATTTGATTTGTATGTTTAATAAAACTATCTAAAAGAGATGTTTTATACACTAGAAACATATTAGGACAAACATGGTTGTGTATATTCTGCTTTTGGATATCATTTTCTTTGATTTCGTGTGTAAATTTTATTATATAACTAGCTGTACCCGCCCGGCTTCGCCCGTGTAAAATGTGGTTTCAGAACAGTTGATGGAAAAAAAAATAAAGAAATTCACTGTCTTCTAGGGGACACAAAAATCTATTTCTTTTGATAGTCGCTGGAAGGAAAAATTCAAAAATCATCGAAAGACATTGTAGAGGTATAAAGTGAGGAAGCCTTCTTCAATAGTGAGGGACTTGAACTCGATCTAAAAAAAAAACTCCCGAAGACTAAGTCTGAGTGGACAATGAAAATGAAAGAAGATAATTTTATAATGTTTAACTCACTTTTTTTTATTAATGTAACACTTCTTTGTATACTATGTTAGCGGTTTTGTTTCTACCGGCGAAGATAGTGATATTTCCTGCATTAATTACCCTGGAGCACGCTACATATAACTGCCCGTGCGTGAAGCAATTCTTTCTTATCAACTCCCGATTTTCTTAAAGTTTGAGCCTGTGACTTATTAATTGTCATGGAAGAACAAACATTAATAGGAAATTGAATCCGTTTAAACTGAAATGATTAACTGCTGGGAATTATTTGTAGGTATTCTTGTTATAAAGACCGTTTCTCCTTTACCACACCCAGTTAAAATGAACGCATCAATAAAGTTTTTCTCTAACGATAGACGTGTTTTTTTGAGGTTCGATCTCAGCAAAGTATAGTAAAGTACAATTTTCAGCACGCGATAACAACAACTCTACTGTAAAGTCTCGAAGTGCATGTTATCACTCTCAATCTGGTTCCATTACAAAGCTTGGGGGGATTCAAATTGCGAAGCAACATAACGGGAACTTCAACTTTATGAGCAGCAAGGCCATGGGCTGTAATGCTATTTAAAAACTCGAGCGGCTAATTTACTGCCCTTGATCGCTCTTTTAGCTTTTTTTGAAAGGCAAAATACCCGCGAATTGGGTAATTACCCACCATCTAGTATCACTGATACATTTGACATTTCTTTTATTGTTTTTTCTTTTCCTTTTTTAACAAACAAACAGCATACAGCACACTGCCTCTGTCTGTCTCCCTCTTCCGTACAGGAGTAAAATAAGGTTAAAAGAGATGTAAATATATCGCGCGGTTAGTATGTTTGATTTGACAGTGAAGTGCATATCAACTCACGCAGGTGAAAATCGTAGAAATGTTTCAAATTTTGCCTATTTATTTAAAAACCTTTTAAGTTATCGACCTATTGGATATCGTAAGTAGTACCCGCAGATGTCCTCTATAAGATGGTGTTTACTATATTTAAATGCTCCCTGTATTTTCGAACGGAAAGCGTTACAAAGAAAAAAGCGAAACAAAACGAAAAAATTAGTTACTCTTGTCCAATTTTTTCCGGAATTTATAGAGATATAGATTTGAAACAAAGTGGAGATTGTAGGCCTAGGTATCCTCTATAGGCCTGTGCAAAATTTACCAGAATATATTTAGTAGTTTCTAAGATTTTTGCATTTAAAGACATGCAGTCAAATTAAATCGAAGTCGAACAGAACTACACCAATTTTATTTATATGATGATGATGATGATGATGATGATATGATGATGATGATGATGATGATGATGATGATGATGAAGAAAATTTGCCCAAAATGTTTTTATTTTCCCTCAACCAATCTATATGCTAAATTTTTTGTGAATATTTTAGAGAAATTTACACTTATTCCTAAAAAAAATATTGTCCGCAAGTAACGAACAATTTCAAATTTAACGGCTAAAATTATATGAACGCTGCAGGCCACTTTGCCCAACGCGGAAGTGGCATATGCAAGGTGCGAGTGTGTTTGTGAGCCGGAATTTACGTGACATTTGTCAATAAGAATTTCTATGTAACGGGTAATCGGAAGAAGTGGGTGGTCTCCGTATCGTCTCTGGTTAAGACATTATAAATAGTTGGGAGCTTATAACTCTTTAACCAGAGCTTGCAAAACTCAAACAAACTCACATTGTGGATTTTATTTAATACTGTTCTTTTATTTTATGAACAGTTTATTTTATCTAATACCCTTCTCAGATTTTTAACAACCTATCTAATAAAATAAGAAAAAACTACCAACCAAATTGTTGATGAACGAGAAAGTTTTACGAAAACAAACCACTTTATTTTTATATTGATCAAGCTTCACGACTTTGCGATTGACTTTTTTTTTTCATTTCCAAACATTTTGATATTATCGTAATATAATTTTTCCAATAGCAATCGTGCAACCGCACAGAAAAGCTATTTAATAAGTTACAGCAATAAGTAACATCAGGAAAATGCAAGGAAAAGGAGAATACAGGAATTGAAGAAAGCAATTATAGCTGAGCAGATGCGGAATATGTTCCCAAGATAATTTCACCATTACATCAGCTTTATCATTTTTCCCAGATACATACCTATTGTGCTTCAAATAGCATCGATTCAGTCACAGAAAATTACATTTAATTTTATTCGAGTCTCAACGTTAATATAAACAATTCAACATTCTGTCATATAAATAGTATCAAATGAGATTAGTGTTTTAATTTGTTGGTATAAGGTCATCGAATGGGAGAATATGTCATCACTAAATAGTTTAGTAAAATGACGATTTTCCAACTAATCTAAATATATAAAAGAAAGTGATGTTAGTTACTACGCTTGTAACTCGAGAACGCCTGGACCGATTTCGATGATTCGCACCAATTCTGACTGGTTTCCGGCCAAACAAGAAGAATACCCGAAAAATCCCCGGAAAAAAAATTTATGAATAAAATTAATTTTCCCATACATTTATGACTTTTATTTTTACTTTACTTTCTGACAATTTTTTTTTCCATTTTTTTACGACAATTATTTTTTCACAAAATATGTGAGACAATTGTTTTTGTATCAATCAAACCGTTAATTTCGGACTGTGCAATTAATTGATGATTTATCCTTTTGTCATTGAATTCTATTTTCAAACGGTAGGTTACCAACGAATATATATATTTTGTGAAGTTAGAACATCCTATAATTCTCAGTGTTATTCACAATGCCGCGAGCCAGAAGATCTAACCTTTCGAATCAAAACCCGTAATGCTCGGAACATGATTTCAAATGCTGGTTCCGGTATTGCTAGTATATGGCGTTGTGTGCATCAAAGTTTGGCAGCTGATTCACTTGCACAGTCTTTCAATTGCATACTATTGTGCTCTGCAGACGTGCGTTGCGATTTATCAGCATTTTTTCCAAGTTTTATCAAATTTTTATCAGCTTTCGACAGTTATTGTAATTCAATTTGATTAAATACATTGTTTTGAACTGATTTTTTGTGAAAATTACCAGCGAAAAGTGATTTCATGGAGGTGAGTTCAGTTTGATGAAGTACACACTGCGAATGGTTATATGTTCGTGTGCATCGGCAATCAATCCAAACGTTAATTTCGGATTGTGCAATTAATTTTTAGGTGGTTTACTTTTAAAATTCAGTCTATATTATCTCTGTAGTTTTGTAATATATTTACCTCTTGCGGTTCAGAAGCTCAACCAATCTTAACAAATGACGTGTCAAAAAAAAAGAGATTTTTTAAGTCCTTATTTTTACTTTTTGAAAATATTAACAATTGAAAAAGTTGAGTTTTACTACATCAAATTTCATCTACGCAAACTCTGTGTACAAACTACAAACAATGATTCAGGGTAATACTTTTATTTCATTCATCCTGCCCGTACAAACGACGCAAAGAAAGAGAGTCGACGGCAAAATGGATTACAGATAAAAGAGTATTATAGTGAAAACATCATACTCTTATGACTTTTTACATGTATTCACAAATTACAGTTTCACATTTCACTGTTCACAGCAAAATTTGCGGGGGAATTGGAGCGCTGGAGCTTAGCTTATGAACATCATTTTGTGTAAGGTAAGGTGATAGATGATACTTTTGTAATAGTCAAATACTTTAAGTGATCACAAAATAACTGTACGAATTTGGCATGACTTTGTTATTTCAAAACATAGTTTTGCTGTCAGTTGTCATTTGCACCGAAAATTCAAGGTAGTCTTGATATAATCTTAATATTATAAATGCGAAAGTCAGATTGTTTCCTTTTCACGGCCGCAAAAACCAACTTTTTTTAATTTTGGTACCTATAGGGATAGATGGGACCCCTGAGAATAATGACATAGGATATGAATATTTTAATTGAGTGACTTGAAGTTCTAATTATACGCAGACGAAGTCGCGGGTACCAGCTAGTTTAACTATATTTATAGCTATGACACCATTTGTGTGCCGTTTCGAATTCCTTTTTACGTCAGTAGACTGTTTTGTCAACGTTTATATATATTAAACGGAAGAAACAGTCCTATAAAACCTGTCGCAGCAGATATGCACCATTTATTTTTGTACAGAATTATTCTACAGATAGCATGCTTTGTAAGTAAAATGTGAACTGTCGCTTTCAAGTTTCCACCAAAGAATGTGTTCGTTCAGTGCTCACTCTTATTATCTCAATATTTTCACCAATTAGCTATAAACAAATTTAAAGAAAACAGTTCAAATGAGCAAAATTTGTTTTAAAATTAAATACATAGCGGCAGAATAATCTGCTATTACGTTATTGAATACCGAGTCGGAAACATCAAGCAGAGCTATTGTTATAATACGATGTGCCATAGTGACTAAGCTAAGTAACTCGTATATGTATTGTATATCTTGGATACGTGGTATTAATTTAACGACGGCTTCGTGCCCTAAGTCCTTTTGCTCGCCAGCCAACTACCATTCTCACATAGCCTAATGATTCTTAATGGATGTTTCTATGGTATTACATTTTACGTGTTAAATTTAAAGTTCAAATAACATGTCTTTATTTATATTTACGAGTAGACGAAAGTTTTTCTGTTTTCGCAAAACATTGTTCAAATATTTTTTAAGGGTATTTCTGATGTGACTATATTGTGAATTTGTATAAATAAGTGCCTATTGGGACCTATTAAATAAAGCTTTTATTATGCTTATGATTTTTAGATTAAATACTCGTATTTAATCTAAAATTTTTTTTTGACTTATATAAAATTTACTGTTGAAAAATAAAGGTGATCTACACATAAATACATATTTCATTTTAGTAGTTAATATACATACCTACAAAATAGAACTTAAAGACATTTTTGTTTAGACACCATTCAAAGGTTTCTATTTGGATTACTTCTAGTCAACTAGAAGAATAAAGGCTGGTAAAGTTTTTGAGACGAATAGTTTGCAAATGAGGAAGTGATTACCTATTGCATTTGCCGTGCAATCAAAGTTCGACTACGTGGAATTGTAAAGAAATCCGAACTCCGAAATCATTATGAACTTTTAATTGAAAATTAATGATAATTTTTTTGTTTATATACCATATATATACTATTTTGAATTTAGGATAGGGCATTATGAACTGTTGTTATTGGAAAGAATAAAATGGTTTAACTAACCATATAGAAGCTCAATAACATTACATATGGGATTTTTAAGTAAGTTTAGTATAAGTATGATTTAATAATTGCTGTTTACGTAATGCTTAAACAGTAGATTTAAAACGAACGTAATTATTTTAACTAGTTTCGCTTGTGGTCGAAAATCGGAAAATCGGTAGGGTTGAAAATCGACCCTACCTTTTATAAGAATGGAATACTATTTATGTTTTATTATAAACAAAAAAGCGACATCAGATCAGTGATGGTACATAAAATAACAAAAAATCCCTACAGTACACAAAGAAAATCCCTACTTTTTCTACTTTTTCCCTACACCGTCGAAAAATTTTCACTACAATCTCTTTATATAACTATTTTATCCATACCTACACAAATAAAATTTAATTTAACTTCTCATACGCTATTTTAACCACAAATGATTTTTTCCTTTTTGTTTACTCTTCAAACTTGTCATCTCATTTTATTCCGTAGCGAATATCGACGAGTGTAAGAGCAAAATTAAATAGGTAAACAAAAATAATAAATATTTTTTGACTAAAAACGGATGTGTGGTACGATTTTTCGGAAAAATCAACTGAATTGAAAAATCCCTACGTTATACAAATCTGTCCTTTTTTTTCCTACGGCGTCATTTTTAGAACGAAAATCCCTACGTGTAGGGATTTTTCCCTACATGTACCATCACTGCATCAGATAAATCTAACCTACTTATGATTTTCATTTTAATATGTCACTATCTATAAAATTTATGTCGAAAAATGTTTGTTTCCATAGTAAAATCGTTGAAACAAAATAATACAATTGCTTACTTTTATGGTTAGGTAGTTAAATTGCATTCCTTCGAAAATAGGTTCTATAGTGCAAGATGAACAAGTTACTATGGTAATAATGGCGGCGACAAATTGAATATCACCAAAATGTTTTTTTTTTAACTGATAAGCATTTGGAATGGGGAATTGTTAACTTTATTTGACCAGTCCTATTGGCGACATATATCCACGACTTTTTTTTTGTGCACATCTATGGCACAGTACCTTTCGAATGATATAAGTTTCATTCTCCTCATTTCATAATAAATATCTACTAAAAAAGTGAACGGAAACTTTGGATGTTCACGGTTTAATATAATGGTAAATAATACTAATTAATTTTTTTATCACTCAACCGAAAAAGCGGGTTATACTTGATAGTACAATTCCAGCATTTGGTGTCCCAGGATTAAGAAACTCCTTTTCAAAATAGCAATATAGAAAAGCTTACAAGGTTAAGATTCTTATTTCATATTCAGTTTTACATACATTTGGTTCTTTTTCAGCATTTCGTTTCATGTACTATACATAAGGCTCGCATCTCATTCTAAAATTAATGAAGGTGTATACTGTTGCCACAACTCATGGAACTTTGTTGTTGTAGTTTATTAACGGGAAGTGTTTTAGAAGGTTTGTTGTTTTTTCCTTGTTGTAGTTTGGCCAGATCTTTCTGAACATGACACAGTTCGATTGTCTTTTCCATATGAGATTAGCCTTTAGTAGGAACTCTGAAAAGAATTTTGAACTTCTATGTGAAAAGCTTTTTTGTAGTAATGTGATCCTTGGTACGAGATCCTGGATACCAGCACCTCGACTCTCTGAGTCTTTAATTTAACACTCTTTTTATATTTTATTTAAGTTTTAAATAATTAATTGATTAATTCGGTCCCCTTTCATAGAATCTTTTGATTCGGAAATTTGCAATTTTCAGCCAGATATACGGTGTAGATAAAAAATCTAATTACAACAGGTATTTAAGCTGCATATATGATACTAATAATTGAAGAGTCTGTTAATTAAAATTAAAAGTATTATATTTGCCTATGGAAAAACAAAAACGTTTGACGTTGTGTTTGATAAAACACTGAGTAACCTAGTTAAAATGCTAATAACTAATCATTTGCTTATCATTTTAAAGCCTTCTCGCATCTTCTTGAAAAGAGTCGGTCTTATGCTCTGTTTTATGACTACGTCTTGGCAACTTAAAATATTTTTATTAAAATTTTTTTTCCGCATTTGGCTTGGCGATTTAGACTTTTGAAAATTCTGTGTACTAAATACATACTTTTGAGTACCTAAAAGCGGACTTTGTAACTCGATTAATAAATTTATTCCGGAGCAAGGGTTAGGGGTGAGATGGCATTCATAAAAATTTTTGTCTGTTTTTATATTTTCGGAGTAGTTGAGCTTAATGTGGAAGCGGACAAAATGAAGTACTTACCCGTTGGAGAACTCTCCGAATACATAAGATCAATATAATTGGAAAAAAACATTGAAAAGTAAATTTCCCCTTGCATTTATTGATAAGATAGTCTTAGTCATCTAGAAAATACATAAAATAAAAAATATACTCAAGGGTAGAGTTTTTTTTTCTAAACGAAAAATTTGAAACTCTGCGGATGGAATGAGAAAGGCCTTATTATTTGTTTGGTTGTCACTTCAAATCTTAAATTTTTTATTACAAGGATAATTCAATTCTTTATACGCTATATGTATTTATTATAGATGCTTTCATAAGAACTCGATGGGGGAACACAAAACGCACCATCAGGTAGAATCGATCAAAATGAACGGAAGAATCAAGTTGGAACGCATCATGTACTATTTATTATTGCATAATGTTTATAGTAAAAACGAACAAAGTTAAATAAGGGGAGAAAATATTTTTAACTCGGCTGAATTTTAACAACGATTCTGCACAATATAGCGAGCAAAGGTTATAATAGACAAGGAAAACTCGAAGACAATAAGACAATTTAAGCCATTACGTTAATTAGGTCATTAGAAACTGAATAACAAAACAGAAAAAAGAGAAAATAAACAACCAGCAGATTTTTGTTTAATTTGTGCAGTGAGTTGGAGGTAATTGGACTGCATTAACTGCGGCATATTGTTTGCTTAACCCCGTTCGTTTGAGTTTTTCTCTGCTTCTGTTTTGTTGTCTCTCTCGCATTTAGCACGTGGTTGTTTCTTATCACAAAATATTTTAGGGGTGATATGTAAGGCTTTCTTACTATTCTTTGTTTGCGCATGAGTTTGAACTTTTTTCGCGATGTTAAAATAAGCTTTTTCAAAAGAATTTCAATAACATGTTGTTAATAAAGCAGGTAAAGTTCCTCATATAATGTATAAGTATAATGAAGGTCAGTTTAAAATACCATACCATCTTCGTACAGATTTTAGCTGTTGCAAGCGGAGTATCGAAGCGTAATGTAACGATTGTAATAAATTGTTGGTATTTATATCTATAAGTCTATCTGTTTATTTATGTTATAGTTGTGGCTTTTCTCATCTCACATGAAATCAATCACACATTCCAGCGATGTTTGTGGTTCTCAAAGCTTGCACATTAAGGATGAGAATCTTACAGAGTATTTAGAATGAAGCGAAAGCGAATAGAGTTTAGTCGCGATTCGCGAATCCTGGTTAACATTTATAGAGAAAAAGCTTTTTGAGTCAAACATTATAAAATAAGTACTAAGCTCAGTACCCAGAGAACCATAACCCACTTTAATTCGAGATCTATAACGAAACAAAGATGGGGTTTCGTTTTCTCTCTAATAACATCAACTATCTGCTATCTCCTATGCACACAGGGAACTTGTACCAAGAATCAACCCCTACATCTGTGGTACGCTCTCTCCGGTAGTCAGTTGAGCGCTGGTCTAGATGAGGAAATTACACCTACTTCTGTACATTCCCTGTTGACTGGGAACACTCCGTATCCAGTCCATCGAAAACGGAGCCGCAAATCAGTCGATCATTTTGTGAGCGGAATATTTGAATTAATTTTTTTTCTGAAGTGCAGTTTGCTTTATAATTTCTATATTGCATTTTTTGTTAGCTATAAATTGATGTGGGAACGAGTAAAGAGCTGTGATCGGTTTATAATGTGATCTTATGAAAAAAGTTTTAATACTGGTTTAAAATCTTTTTGGAAAACAAAATAATCATTATATGTTAAGTGCGTCATTGTGAAAAATGTTATACATACGTATACATAAATATGTATATACATATGTACGAAAAGTGAAGTAATTATCATTTTGGATATCCGCCACTAAAATATATTCGTTTGGAGTATTATAAAAGCTTTTCATCATTCAAAAAGGCAAGTACCCAAAAAAAGTCATTAGTACTCACTACATATATTTTGATGATGGGCATATTTTCGCAAAGCACTTTTATTCTGTTATACATATTGTCGAATTTTCTTAAGCTAGTAAACTTGTTCTGGTATATAGAATCTCTCAAAATGAATACATTTGGGATATCTTTGTTTCAAATTAAGGTAGATATTGGAAAATAAAAGAATTATATATACCTTCACTCCTCAAAAAAAAGTATTTTGGACTTAACTCCATATTAAATCATTAAGTAATTTTTTTTCAACAAAGTTAAAATTGATATTATGTATTATAATGAAAACAAACAACTTTTAATATCTTTAAGTTGTTGCAGTAATTGATTTGAAATCACATTTACATACCATATTATATACGATGTTGATTGTACATTTATACAAGTTTACAAGTTTAGTGCTATAGGCTGTTTCATATTTTAAACCATCACATTGGGTTTATTATGTAAGAATATTACAAAATCAATTTATCAGATCTTTTTCCAATTTGAAATTAAGTAGGTATTTAAAGAGAAAACAAATTATGTTTGTCTACACTTCTATTCAAATGATAAATAAAGTAAAAATTATTTTTTTTAACAGGTGTAAATTAATAACATTTCAAAATATTTGTAAAAGAAATTTTATTATTGGTCGGTACTTACAAGTCTATTACTATAGTTTCATGTTCCTAACGGCTGTAGAGTTTGGTTTGTAAAAGTGTGCAAATTGCGACTTCTTGTTTCGTAAAACAAGGCAGTCGACTTTTAAAAATAAGTGAAACAAAAAGTGAACAACCATTTTAAAATAAATAAACAAATTTTTGAAGGTTTAGTGCATTTTGCACTTTATAATGTTCAGTATTTATACCCACCAGATAAAAGCAATCATTTTTTATTTTAAATACAAAGATAGAAGTAAATAACAGATAGGTATGTACTTATAAATGTTGACCCCGTAGATATCTACCTATAAGATGTTGTTTGTTTTAATAAATGTTTGAATACATAATTTGATGATTACTTCTCGCCGCGGTCTTTCTAAAACTTTAAACTTAACAATGCATGATTTGCATGCGCATTGTTTTCCAAAACAGGGTATTTCTTTAAAAAGGTATAAATGATCTGTCCATATTATTTTATTATTCTTCACTCTAAACGCTCAAAGCAAACAGTGTAACTGTTAGATACTGAGGATCTGGCAATTCCTTTAAAGAAAGGAAGATAGCGTTATATATTATACTATACTGGATTCCCTTTAGTTTTTGAGTAATAAACTTTACAATATTAGATAATAAATATCTAATAGTAATTTTGGTGTCAAAGTATTGTTAATTTCTGTAGAATATTGAATTGAAAATATACGTCAACACTCAAAATTCTATTATATATTTCGTTAAAAAAAATACATAAATTGTATGCTTATACACTTATAAACAATTAATATTCATTCATTCATTCATGGTTATTAGGTGTAACCAAAAAAAAAAAAACAACAGAGCGCCACACATCCGAAAAAAAGGTGAAATTTCTGAAACTGTTCTGCAAATTTAGAATTTTCTAACGATATTTAACTAGAATTGGCTCGCTAAACACTATTTACTTGGAAATTACAGCATTTGGAAAAATATTGAAGCGCCTTCACCAACTAAAATAAAATGACTGGGTCGAACGTAACTTTCTCGTTCACCAAAATTTTTGGTGCAAATGAATTGGGAGTTTCCTGATTGTGTAAATTGCAAGTTGTTGGATTTATTTTTAGGTTGCATATTCAATACCTATGTTTGAAAAAAAATAAGTTGGTTATAATACCTAAGAAGAAGTTTCGCGTAACTGTTGTACTACCATTGGAAGTTGTCAACTGTAATTATTTCGAAAATATACCGGAGATATGTGAACACAGATCGGGATTTGGGTAGTTATTTTGGGAAATATTTAAGAAATTGATTTCTTGAGAAAACTTAGTAAGGGATCTTATTTAGAATAGGTACTGTGTTATCGTTAATCGTTAGAGCGGCTTTTGAAAAATTTGGCAGGCAAACAGTACCAAATATTGCAATGTTTAGTTTGAAAAATACTATTGCTTAACTATTTAGCTGAAAACCGAGAACAAGTTATTGTTTGGGATGCAAGTATTACTTGGTTTTTAAGGTTTTATCGAAATCGAAAACGGGGTTTTCGAGATATGAGCAGTTTATAAAAATTTGCGTTTTTGATGATTCGAATTGCAAATTAAGGACGCAATAACTTTGAAAACATTAAATTTACCCTTAGTTTGCATTTTGGTCAAAAACGCTATTTCCGCTTTCAGGTAAATTAAAGAAAACAAATAAATAAATTTGCCATTTAGTTAGAATTAACCAGCTAGTGCTCAATTTGTTGTTTCTGTAGTAGCTAAGTATAAGTTTAAGTTGTTTTTTAATAAAGGAAAAAGCGATATCTAGATATCGAAAAAATACGCCCCTTTGAAATAATTTTTACTCATGATTTTAATATGGCACTATGAAAATTTAGAGCAAGCAATTTATATTTTCCATAGTAACATCATTTACAGTTGCTTACTTTAAGGGGTAGGTAAATTGCATTCCTTCAAAAATAGGTTCTAATCTACATATGATGATTTTTATGTAATATGGAGGTAACAAATTGAATGTCACCAAAATGCTTATACATTTTTTACCACTAGCAAACTTATAATTCCGGCTCACTGTGATGCCTTCAACATAAACACAGTCTTTTAGTGAAAGAAAATTTGTTCCCAAAGAAACATATTGTTATTATTTATATTTATTAATAAGTAAAATTAGTTTACAATATTAATACAAATTAAATTACAGCACTAGCTACAGGTACAGGGCCGTTCGGCTGCAAAGAAACATAAAAGTTTTCCATCAGTTTGTCACTGTATAAAAAAGAATTACTCTAATTGGCTAAGTCAAGACTTGCGAAATCTAAACGACTTGATAGAATGCGATTTAAGTATATGTTTGTATAGAGTTTTCGGTTTTCATTCGAGCTTGGACAGGTCAGAGACGAGCAGGACTCTAAGCAATCACATCGCATAAGTAAAAACTCGATGAGATCGTCGATAGCTGAGTCGTGAACCTACTTCTGCGGCAAACGCCGTTTTTGCATCAGAGTCTGCACTTCTGCAGTTGCTACAGAAAGATCTGTAGTTCAATTGATTTGTATACATAATTTAATTGAAATGTTTTTAATTGCATGCATTAAACAAAATCATAAAGTTCGTTTTGTTCGTGATGATAGTCTATTCTGAAATTACGATAATATAGAGAAGCTCAAAAAAGTGGGCCGCGAAATTCGATTTATTCGAAAACGGCTGAAACGATTTCAACCGAAATTGATATTTCAGCTTAATTAACTGCGGTTAATATTACTGGGTACTCAGCTTTAAGCTAAAACAAACAATAACGGTACTCGGAATATTATCTATCGTTCCAATTCCAATCATAGACACTATCACTTGCGAAAATTGCCTACTAATGGGAGCTAAAAATTATAAAAACTCTCATTTTTATATGATATGCACTGCCATACCAAATGAATAACCTAAAAGTTTATTTTATTTAACACTACCTACTCTTATATTTTATGTACGGTTGCTTCTGAACTTTTTATCTAATATTTATGTATGAGGTGAATGAAACTTGGGTCATTTGAAAGGTACTGTACCATAAATGTGCCATAGTAACTTATTCAATAAGTCATCTTAAAGTAGAACCTTTTTTGGATGGAGCGCTTTACATACCACTTAAAGTAAGGAATTGTATAATTTTAATTCATGCAACGCAGTTAAAGAGTCACTATCACCAGAGATAATATAGACTTGTAGTAAAACAACATGTTATATGTATTGGGCCGAAGTTTATCGTGACGGATAAGAGCCTGGTGATAAAAAGGAAGGCAGCTCAGGTTGCAATAGCGCTTTATTATTCTTGTTATATTTTATTATTCCTAACTTTATTTAAAATATTCCTTATGCCTAATAATCAAATATAATTAAAAAACCATTGCTTAGAGTAACGCTGTCTTTGGTAATTCCTGATGAGTCATGCGCGATGTGAATCTTTACAAACATTGTTTTGCCCTTAGCAAAGAAAAGGTTCGCAAACAACATTATCATTGTTTTTCCTATAATAACAGTAGCGGTATCACACACGCCGAACACGATCGATGTACATAGTATAGGCGCCGCCGTCCGTATAATCATAATACCCTTTGTTTTTGTTTCGAAAACAGAAAACTGCTTGAAATTCAGCAGAATAATATATCGCTAAACTTATACTACCCAAAATAAATTAAAGTTAAGTTATTATGAGGGTGGGACAATTCAAGATATAAACGAAAATGAGATAAATAAGATGCACCCCTTCCTTTGATTTTTTAGCCCTGATCCTGAAATGTTGTCAAATCAACGCAACGCAACAAAGAAGAAACAGCGACACCTAGATATCGGAAAAATACGTAAATGAGCTGCTCCATCGGAAACAGGTTCTAATCTAAGATGATTTATATTTGAATACGTTGCTATGGTAATATGGCGGCGAAAAATTGAATGTCACGAAAATCCTTTCAATTGTTTTGTATGGAGAATTCATAAATTATTTTTACCAGTCTTAATGTTTTCAAATACAAGTCATGCAAAAGTGGTTGTGTAAATGTGTATGGGAGGTACCAGAACTACTTAACCGATATAGAAACATTTTAATACCAACCTGAAGACGATAAATGTAAATCCTTTCAAAAATTTGTACTTGCCTAGGTCGAATTGTTTCGACGCTATCCTCTTTTCAACAGACAGAGGCACATGGGTCTAATATTGATTTTGTATGGGAGGTACCAGAACTACTTGACCGACATAGTCGATTTTCAATACCAACCTGACAACGATAAAAAAAAGTCATTTCACCAAATTTCATTTCATTCACATATCCTTATGATTCACCCGCATTCTTGGCTATGGCAGATAAGAGCAATATGTTTAGTTCTTTTAGGTATCTACTCTTTATTTACAGATTATTTTGTTGGTATAAAATAAGTATGATGTATGAACTTAGGTAGGTATTTTGGCAAAATTTGTATGCCGCTTTTGAGAAAATTAAACTTTTATTATTCCGTTATGTATAGACAGTATCATTGTTTGGAAAACCATAAATCTAATTAGTTTGTTCCGTTGCGAGAATATGTTATTAGAAACACCAAAAATGGTTAATGCGTTTTTAAGTTGCCGTGTCTCGTAAGGGTGTAAAATCGTTTTACATATTTTCTATCATTAAATAAAATTTCACACCGCTGGCGTTGTAGTAGATTAAGAGAAAAGTGTACTTTTCATATTTTACTCTTCAAAATGTACTAGAGAACTCATTTTGAAAACTTTAAACACTCTTCAACAATTACTTATTCCATATAAAGATGCAATGTCTGAAGTTAGCGCCTTTTTAAGGAGCAGGGGCTTTTGCCCAAAAATTCCTTTTTGGTGTAGATCTAAACTGCTTATCAACGTTTCATGAACCTACGATTAATATTTTGGCCTTTTACGTAACTTTTCTGTAATAAAGATAACTTAGTGATGGTTGTGCCTGACCAACCAAAAGTTATAAATAGTTCATTTGATTGCATGTGTAGGTTTTACAAAACAAGCTAAAATAAACCTAAAATTCTTTTTCGTTACAGATGTCAACAAAAATAGAACACGAAAATGGTGTAAATTTTAATGGGAAGCTTCTATCAAAAAATCTAGGTGCGGTTTTCAATTCGCCATCATATCTGGTCAAACGAAGGTAGTTAGTCACGTAGCAAATTTTTAAAAGAACCAACAAGCAAAAAAAAAAGGGAAAAAACGGCATGGAATCAAAGAAGATATTTTTATCGAAATTATGACTTTAAGTTTTGTTTCATCAAGGACACTTTTCGATTCTATTTTATGCAATTATTACGCAAAATAAATGTTGTTTTCCTGCATTGTTGATGGAAAATGCAATGCGCTTGTTAATTGAACCGAAATAACAATTGACCAATCGATTTATTTGCACAATGCTTTGTAGCAGTAACGGCGTCAATAATAATAGTTCAGCGATTTGTATGGCTGCAGCTTTTATGATTGTCATTACTTTTTCAGTCATTCAGGTAACTACCTCATCTACTGATATGCTTTTTATTCGCCATGGAAGGTCGCGTGTTCGTCATTCCAACGAGAAAGATCACCTACGTTGGGGGTTGCAGGCTTTTGATAATCTAACGCTTGATTATGATGATTATGACAACGACACAGTAGCATCAGGCAGTGGAATCGGCAATAGTGTCGGCCACCTATTCGGCAGTGATTTTTGGTTAAATTCAGATAGCAACGGAACTTTCTTTGGAAGTAACAACCAAACGAATGTAATCCTTAGGCACGAATTAGTGAATTCATCTGACATTGAAGCAATAAACGTACAAGTACATACAACAATAACCGCACCAGTGATAACAACACCGCAAAATCGAAAAAAAAAAAAAATGCATAAAAAAAAGAGTATGGAGAACATACGAAAAAATATAGACAAAGGCTTGGAATATCTAAAGAGGCACAAAAACTTAGCTCAGGATGATGATATAGTTTTAAGCGAAGAGGTACCTATTCAAAATGATGAGCAGCAACAGTTAGAAAATATAGAACTGACGCCAATACCAGCTACGACATCAATTCCTGTTTTTGGTTCCACTTCAAGTTCCTTACCATTTTTGATGCCAACATGGTACAATAAGCAACAGCTTTCCGTTGTTGCCCAAAGGGAGACATCATATATAACGACTGAGAAGTATCGTGTTGGCCCCCATATTGCAGATGCTGGGGATAATAACAACGATGATAGCCACGAAGAACAGCATTTCTCACATCCCACTTCATTAGTAGAATTGTATACCGATGAAAATAATGAATCCGATTATGAGTTTAAAGAAAATAGCGCAAATCATGCAGGTAATATGAAACCATACCATTTACCAAGCTCTAGTTTTGGAGAAAAGGAGCATAAGCCCATAGTTCCACAAGAGGGAGATCCGGCAGACGTTAATTTTGAGGAAATACGTTTAGATACAGATGACGGTGAAAATGATAACGATAATTTTGACACAGGAATCGATAATTACAATGGAGAATATAATGGAAACAGTCTGAATTTACAGGAGACCGCTAGAAATATAGAGACAAATAAGTACCTAGAAGGAGTGGTGGATGGAGCAAACGAAGATGAATTATACGATTGGGATGAGATAAGCCGAAACAATCGAAGAAATTTGATGCGGGGAAGGGACGTTGTAACGAAGTTTTTACAAATTGTAGAGACACAGCATTCTTTGGGATCAAACTGCGAAGCAGGAACGTCGCTAAATTTAGGTGAAGGTGTTGTAGATCGATATGCACAAGATAGATTTAGAGTGGAAGCAGAGGTAGCAGTCAATCGAGCAAATATGCTAACAAGGTAAATTCAAAATTGACCAGAATACTTTTTTTTATTCATTTGCTCCGATATACATACTCAAAGTAATATACTGATATTGCTGTTTCGGAACGATAAAAAATCCCACACAAAAGTGACACCAAGCAATCATAAATGAAAAATGCTTTGCAGTATGCTACTGCTGAGAAATGAGAGGCGAAATGTGGAGAAAAGTAGTAGATTCATTGGTACAATTCTCCACTCTCTTCTTGCTCACATTTTTTATCCGGGACATAAATTATTTGCTAAAATTTAAAATTTTTTTTTGGTTTTTTGTTTTTAACTGCAATCTCATGAAGTGGACAATATCAAATTTTTTTATTCCGAAGTATGAAAGCAGTAATATCAACCAGATTACTCACAACCATTAGCACCAGTACCAGTATAATTGGAATTATAATTGCTTTCAATTACAAAATACAAATTCTGGTCGTTGTCAAATGTCCCTTCTACTAAGGGTGACCCGACACCCGATTTCCCTGATTGAAAAGAGAAGAGTTTCAAAAATACTTCTTCTGAAAAAAAATTAAAACAATATTTTCTTATAAAAACGCATTGATTAAAATGACTTTAAAAATAAAACAAATTACTTATTAGGATATCTTTGAATTTGAATTTGCAAAATTCATCAGACCATTGGCTCGTTATTAAAGAAAGTATGCGTTATTGGCAGGAGTAGCAAATACAAATTGAGCAATTATAAATAGTTCGCTAAAAATATCTTTATTCGATTTTTTTAAATATTCCAAAAAAAAACCTATTTCCTTTTATAAGATCGAAAGAAATAAAGGACAAACATTGGAATTTTCATTCTCAGTTATAAACTGTGAGGGAGAGTCTTCAATCGTGAAGATTTACAAATATAATTTTGTGTGCGAACTCAGATCGAAATTGGGTTCTGTAAATTTTAAAATATTATTATTATTATATATGTATTTTTTAAAACAGGTACTTTTTTGAAACATTTTTGTTATTTTAACTATGATTTTAATCAATCGTTTTAGCGCTTCTTGTAGGACTATGCCAATAAAATTGTAACAATAATTACAATATTTGGTTCGAAAAGCACTGTTCTTCAACTGTTAAGCTAAAGTCATTTTTATCCAAATCGAATAGGTATGGGTTTTCCTAGTCATAATCAGTTTTTGAGAGTATAGTTTTCGGCGATTCGATTGGAAAACGAACGAAGCAGTAAGTTTTGTAATGAACAGACTCTTTTTACAATTTTTTTTTAATTAAAAGTATTTTTTTATTTTTTATTTTATTTATTTAGATCTACAAATTAATATGTCAACAGATCCAGGAAAATAATTTCAAATAAAATATTTAAAAATATAATATTGTCTTAAATTTAACAATATTAGTTTCTTAAATCTAGATCTAAGCAATACTACATCAAGCTGCTCATAAACGATATTAAATAATCTACAAAAAAACGTAACTGACTCATTGGCCCCATAAAAAGTGGAGTACCTTAGAACCCTTTGGGGGGCATAATAAAAAAATAAATGAAAGTAAATTACCACAATCAAAGACGAACAGAGTAAATCTCGAACGAACATAACACATTGCATTTTTCTATATTTTGCCATACAAATTTGTTTAAACTGTTTTGCTTTACGAATTTGTTTTTATACGAATTTGAAGAGTCCTGAATTTTTTTATAAGAAAAAAATCCATTTGTCCACTTAACATCTCATACATAATGTAATTGTTCGAGTTTATTAAAGCATAAAAAATTTTCTTCTGGAACACACACAAAGGCAGACGGATTCTCTGTTACAGATAAAATACGTTCCCTTGCACCCATCTTTCCACCAGCATTATTTCCTTTTATAACATTTTCGTTAACACGTTTCTTATTGCCGGTGTATGATTATTTCCTCTCTAATGTTATTTGTGTAGTTTTAATTACAAAATATAGGTGTATACATTTTCAAACTGTTTTTAATAAGTCTTTTGTAAAAGTAAGTAATTTGCATATCACTATAAAAGCAAAATTTTCAATAGTGTACCACGAGAAATCTAAAAAAAACTGAGCTGAAGAGATTATAGTTATTAGATACCGACGTGACTTATGGCATATGACAGCCATAAATGTAAAGAAAAATAGGTAAATAGGAACGTAATTTATACAAGGGAGAAGTAGCCACACAAGAGTTAATAGTGCAAAAATATGCTTCAGTGAAATGGTTTGGCTCTGTAGCTGGATTCAATTAAAACCCTATATTTGAGTGGACCATGCCAGCTACGTACTGGGTTATTAAAGCAAGAAATTCTTCGAAATGATTTTATATTAAATAGGTAATCGTTATTGTGTTGAAAGGTAGGTATTCATTTCGCTTATGTAGAAGAATTTTTATTCAAAAAGATGTGATTCTCCATTTGTCAAACGATATAAATATAGGTTAATTATAGTGTATACCTACTAGCGAAACCCCGCCTGCATTGCTAGGCGTAAATTTTTAAGTATTTAGAATTACACATTTTGCTTCGGCGAGGCGAGGAGCTTTGATAAATGTTTATGGTATTTAACACAGATTTCTTATTCAAAAAAAAAAAAAAACACCTATATACTTACATGTTGTATATAACCATATCCCAGAAAGTTGTTGAATGTCAATGGAGGTTTATCAATGAAGTGAATAATGAATATCGTCGCTTTTGAAAAAAAAATAATAGCATCATAATAATATTATGTAGTTGTGAGTTTACGAAAAAGCAATTTCACGTATGTATAAAAAAAAAGAGAGTGTGCTTTTGACCACACGCCAGAACACCAGAAGAGAAACTTCTCTCGCTAAATGTGGATATAGGTATATATAATGTGCCTGTGTAAAATTTAATTGTGTTCCATTATCCATCTATCCAATCCATTATTATTATGGATTACACTAAGAAATGTAATTCAAATACCAAATCTCTTTCATTAATTTAAAAAGTTTTCATAATGCAATCCAAAACATTTTTTTTGCATTTCGTTTTCATGTTGTTCGGTACAATGTAGATTAAATTTAATCAACTGATTCAGTAGTCTAGAGTCTGTGTAAGACCTAGCTTATGAATTTCATAGTATTAGGTTGAAATCCAGTTTTTTTTAATTTTATGAGTTAAAATTCGGCAGAATTTACTTCCGTTGCCTTGCCAGATCAGATTTTTCAAACATATTCACCAATTCACTCCACAGTTCCAGCATGCGCCTAGAAGTATTTTTTTTTATAACTCAGCAATTCTATCCTTTAAGCTGGAGCTAACCGTACACAATATTTCATTGAAATCAGTTGAGTGGTTTTAGAGATCGACAACAGCGCCACCTTTCAGGTCTAAAACTATCCTATCCACAAAATTTCAGTTGGCCTTACTAATAATCACTTTAGTCTGGCAGTTTACGCAAAGACCACACTTGCCAAAATCGCTTTACAAATAAACAAATTTAGTTGCCAGAATATCGCAACTGTGGGGTTAAATGTTATTGTTAAGAAACCTATCTTTATCTCGGGCTTAAGCTAAATAAATCCTACCTTAATAGCATTTTGAAGAGGTTGCCCAACCACCCAAAGCGGCGGTATGGAATTTCGTAATAGGAGTGAATTTCAATACGCTGTTGTTCAGCCTAAGCGTTAATAATTATAAACTAATCTTAGTAAATTGTATGCACAAAATTGAAAAATATTGCATTTTTATACCCTCCAGAGGAAGGTATATTCACTTTGCCAATACATTTGTAACGCCAAGAAGGAGTCACCGGAGACCCCATAAAGTATATATATTCTGAATCAGGATCACATTCTGAATCGATTTAGCCATGTCCGTCTGTCTGTCTGTCTGTCTGTCTGTTGAAAGCACGATAGCGCCCAAAGTAATTGACGTAGGTGAATGAAATTTGGTGAAAGGACTTCTTTTTATCGGCGTCAGGTTGGTATTGAAAATGGGCTATGTCGGTCAAGTAGTTCTGGTACCTCCCATGCAAAACCAATATTGGGCCCACATGTCTCTCTGTCTGTTGAAAGCACGATAGCGCCCAAAGTAATTGACGTAGGTGAACGAAATTTGGTGAAAGGACTTCTTTTTATCGGCGTCAGGTTGGTATTGAAAATGGGCTATGTCGGTCAAGTAGTTCTGGTACCTCCCATGCAAAACCAATATTGGGCCCACATGTCTCTCTGTCTGTTGAAAGCACGATAGCGCCCAAAGTAATTGACGTAGGTGAACGAAATTTGGTGAAAGGACTTCTTTTTATCGGCGTCAGGTTGATATTGAAAATGGGCTATGTCGGTCAAGTAGTTCTGGTGCCTCCCTCACAAAACCAGTTTTGCATGACTTGTATGCAGTGGAGGGTATCAAAGCATCGGCCAGGCCGATGATAACACTTTTACTTGTTTTGTTTTATTTCTGGACACGGAAATACAAGGTGGCGCAAAAGTAATCCTCCTATCAGAAAATGCTATAAATTTTGCGATTGGCCCCTAATGTCAGTTCTGTTTTGACATTTGTGTAGTAAACACATGCGAAATACACGTTAATAAACAATGTTACGCTACACTGCTCCATTGGTGACTATTTATTTGAGCAATAATCGGTCGGTGACTTTGGCACAACGTGAATGGGCAGACTCGGCCCATTTCCATCTTAGCGGGTACGTAAATAATGTGTGTTTTCGCTGGAGGAGTCATCGGACCTTTTTTCTTCGAAGACGTCGCAGGCCAAACGGTTACTGTGAATGGTGAGCGCTACAGAGCAGTGATCAACGAGTTCTTTTTGCCGCAACTTGATGAATTGGGATTGGAAAACATGTGGTTCCAACAGGACGCTGCAACGGCACACACTGCACGTGCCACAACCGATATGCTGAAGGATGCATTTCCCGGGCGCCTAATCTCCCGTTTTGGCGATTTGCACTGGCCAGTAAGATCGCCTGATTTGACCGCTCCAGACTTCTTTTTGTGGGGCTTTTTGAAGTCGCGGGTTTATGTCAACAAGCCTCAGACTCTTGCAGCTCTTAAAGACAATATCCGTCAAGAATGTGAGGACCTATCGCCGGAAGTTTTGGCCAAAGTGATGGAAAATGCCATAAAAAGGTCTTAAATGACAATCAACTGTGGCGGCGGCCATTTACATGACATCATATTCTCGACTTGATGTAAAAAAAATTAAAAGGCCAAATAAAAATAATCCACAAGAAGAATCAAAGTTTTTAATTTTTTTTTAAATTACAGCCGAAAAACATCGGAAGGTTATTTTTGCGCCACCTTGTATATATTTTTGTGATTATTTCTGTTTTGTCTTGAACCGCTAGTGCTTGCATATTGATTAGTTTTCCTTTTTTAATAATCCTCACTAGGTATATCATATAAATACTTTTGCAAGAATTGTTTTGTTGTTGGCAATTTGTAATTTAAACGGAAATAATTTATCAGACTATTATTTCTTTTGAAAATATTCACTTGCTAAGGATTCAAATGTGATCTTTAGACTACCAATAAGCTTTGATTTGCATCATCAGCCTACGAACAAATCAAAGCATTTTAATAAACTGTGTTCCGTTTATTGAATAATTTAAAGGGGTTATTATTACGACACAAATAAACTCATAAATAAATCGTGAAGTATTAGAAAACCAAGAAAGCGTGCTATAAAAAGTACCGAAAATTGTGTCCAACGATAGGGCATTAGGTACTCATCTGCATTTATGATATTTGACTGATCAGCGGATATTTTGTTATTTCCTAAAAAAAAGAAAACAAAAAGAGAACAGAACAAATAAAGGACAAAAAAAGAGCCAAGCAAAAAATACATGTAAAATAGACCGCTAAAAAAAAAGGACCTGTTCTCTTTAAAAGAGATGTTCTGGAAACTCTACTGTTGGGCAACTTTGATTGCAATTTATATATTCCTTTTTTTAGAATAAAATCGTCGTTATGAAAAAAACCATTGGCCTTGACGTTACCTTTCATTTAAAATTTCCAGAAACAAAATCAGTTCACTCTTTACAGAGCACATCAATTTCATACAAATCGAGCCAATAGTCTCTGCAGCTGGGCTCGTTAAAATTAGTATTAACATGTAATATTCATTACCTGCTAATAAAAAATAATAATAAAAATAGTTTTTGTTTATTTGTTTGTTTATTTATTTAAGTCTACCATTTTTAAACACAATCCAACTTATTTTTATATACATAATATATAGATTTTGATATACCTATAAGTGTGAAAGAAATAAAAAAAAAACTATCTGAAATAACAAATGTATTTTGGCTTTTTTAAAATTTGGAAGAAGACTCTGTGAAAATACAACAGGGAAAATGAAAATAATGCAAAATAACAATTCTTTAGTCATATTCCTTTAGTTAGACAGTTTTCAGAACAGTGCTTACTCGTCTAAATAACGATATTTTTTTATCGTACGTGGTTTAGTACGTACTATTGAAATCTTTCTGCAAGAGTATCCTTTATGTAATTGTTGCATGAACCAATTACCTTTTTGCCAAATTTAAATTTATTTATTTATCTTTTTAGTGTCCAGGCTAAATTTTTCCAACTCACAATAGTGAAAGCCTAAATTGTCTTCTTCGGGGCTACTACTACTTCCCCTTTCAGGCTGCACACACACCAGTATATGCTACATCTCCAAACGGAGCGTCCCATGCTTCAGCGGTTTGGTTGCGTTAAAGGTATGATGGCCGCAACTCTTATTCATAATCCAGATTCGCAAAAGAGCTCAGGAAAATTTTTTATTTTTGGAACCAATCGAACATAAAGTGACCTAGAACAAAAAAAAGTGCTTTGAGAGTACCCAATCCAATACCACATTAGTGACAGATGTCACCTATATGTCGTCTCCAATTGGATGACAATTAATAGTAATCCCATAATTACAAGGAGCAAAATTAACGGCACTACCATGTTTAAAAGAGTAATAGAATTTTAATTGTATATGAAGCAAAAACTATTTAATACATAATTCAGTTAGATATCTTATCACAATAGCCGTATTTTATTATCAGCGTGATCTGATCCGGATCAGATCACGATAATAAAACACTACGGATCATTGAAAAGTTTAATTTCTGAATTTTGGCAACAGTTGCTTTCAAAAACAAAGCAGATAATAGAGGGGTATTACAAACTTCATATTGCTACCAGCCAGTTGCTTTCAAAAACAAAGGAGATAATAGAGGGGTATTACAAACTTCATATTGCTACCAGCCATATTGGAAATATTCTGCTCAACGTGACGTCACACAGGGCACATGACATTTCACTTGAAATATCGGGAGTGTTACCATATTAAATGGAATTTGCATAATTTATCTTTTCCAAATTTTTTTTAATAACATATTTATTTCATATATCTACACTTATGCAACACATGAACAATATTTTGCAGCTAGCACTTGAGTTTATATTGGCATATTAAGGTGTGTCCAGACCAGCCAAACATTTCAGAAATGTTTATGAAATGTTTCTGAAGCAAATCGGACACATTTTATAAACACTTGTAAAAGATTTCTAAATAAATTTATTAAATGTTTATAAAATATTTCAATTTTATCCTTTTTTGGATAAGAAGAAAAATATGTGGTAGGACTATAATTAGCAGCGAGTAAAGTTATTAATGTAATTTTGGTCTCGGGAATCACGCGACATTCATCACTTTCTCATTAGGTACTCCAAGCTTTTCTTGATATTTGTATTTTATTTACAAATAATCGAAAAAAATGCTCACTTTCAGGGAAACTTGTAAAACAAAAATTATTTCCCATCACGATTGGGAAACTGTGAAACATTTCATAAATGTTTTCAAACCAGCAACACATTTCGTAAAATTTGTTTTGTTTAATAAATATTTATGAAATATGTAGGAATTTAATTGTTTATCAAGTGTTTGGCTGGTCTGCATATACCTTTAAAGAACGAAAAAAAAATAACTCGGAACTCGAATGCGAAAAAATCAATTGATTTTTTTTTCCACTTTCTAGTCTGGCAACGTGATTGTGTGGCTATCGTTTGCAGGCACACCAACACTTAAAAATGAAACAAGCCATCTAGTGGGAAATAGTGGAAATAATTTTCAGATCATGTTTCATGATCTCGATGAGAAGCAGGATCATGTGCTGTTGTTGTAATTGCATGTAAATCGATGATCTATATGGATCATAGCTGATAATAAAAAACAGCTAATGTCGTTCAATTGTAGTCCAGGCTATTTATTAAACTGTGACGCACCCGATAACTCACATTTTTAATAACAATATTATTAGTGTATCTTAAGTATATTACAACTAGCAAACCCGCGACTTCGTCCGCGTGGGACTCTATTAAAATGTACATTTTTAGAAAAAATTGCTACTTAAATAGTTTTTATTTTTAAAGGATTTTTTTATAGACAATGTTTCTTGTTTTTTTTTTATTGGGCGGCAGCGGCAGTAACATTACCAGACTTTAAGGTAAACTTACACGAGAGCAAGCTACGTAAAACTGACAGTGCGTAAAGCAATCTTCCCTTAAACCTATACCAGCGTATTTCAAAGATTGGCCCTGAGACTTATTGATCGTCATGGCGAGGCACACTTTAAGGAGAAATTGTAATCTCTTAAAGTTAAAGGGGAGGTCATTAGGTATCAGAGGAAAGCTTCGATTAAATTTGTATGCAAAGCTTTGATTTGCAGTCTAGTGCCATTATATAGTTTTGGTGGTTTTAGGTTCCGTAGGAGCATTACGGGTGTGCCCTTCCGAAGAGTTAGCCTATGCCTATGGTATGAAATACCCAATGGTTTCAGGGAATTTAAAAACTCTACTGAATAGTTAACGGCTTTATCAACATATTCTCATTCAGACTTCACCAAAACAGCCAACACCAAACGCACAGCTCACAGCAAATAGCCATGTACGCACGCATGGCACATGGGTTGCTATGGACGTAGAGTAGACTGCACTGCGATTATTATTAATTTCAGTCATACTCACTCGCATGCCCGTCGCACACAACACACAAGACACAACCCAAACCCAAAGTCCCAAAGTCAAAAACCGATACGGAATGGAATATGGAACGGCAAAACGTAACAATATTAAGAACCAGAGACAATACTGAGACCACTAACTTCGGCCGATTTCCCGTTACTTAGCCTACAAGCTATATTTTTTCGGAGTGGTCACGATTTACTGCGCTAGTATTGATACATAGAAATTCGTATTGACAAATGTCACGTAACTTCAAAAGTTCTGAGTCACCAATACACTCCCCAAAAATATGAGCCACTTCCGCTTTGGGCAAAGTGGCTTGCAGCGTTCATAGAATTTTATCCGTTAAATTTGAAATTGTTCGTTACGTGTGAATAATTTTTTTTTTTAGGAAAAAGTGTACATTTGCTTAAAATATTTGGGAAAAATTAAGAATGTAGGTTGGTTGAGGGAAAACAAAAACATTTTGAGCAAATTTTCTTTATTATTTAAGAAAAAATTACACACGAAATCGAAGTTAATTATATCCAAAAGCGGGAAATACACAACCATATTTGTCCTAATATATTTCTAGTATGTAAAACATTTCCTTTAGATAGTTTTATTAACCACACAAATCAAATTATTCACCTTTAAAAAATTTATAATAACTAACCAATGGCATTCAGTTATGCTAAAATGTGGTATTCCCGAACTCTTTCGCATTTCCCCACTGCTGCCGAGTTTGGCAGCATTTATTTTTGTATTTTTTGTATGTTTTTGCATGTCATTCGGATTCCGAATTGACATAACACCGATGGCGAATTTGAAAAAAAACTGAGGGGGCCAGCGGCAAGAGGATTGTGAGTTGGTGGTCTCAGTCAGAGACAATACTGAGACCACCAACTTCGGCCGATTTCCCGTTACTTAGCCTACAAGCTATATTTTTCGGAGTGGTCACGATTTACTGCGCTAGTATTGATACATAGAAATTCGTATTGACAAATGTCATGTAACTTCAAAAGTTCTGAGTCACCAATACACTCCCAAAAAATATGAGCCACTTCCGCTTTGGGGAAAGTGGCTTGCAGCGTTCATCGAATTTTATCAGTTAAATTTGAAATTGTTCGTTACGTGTGAATAATATTTTTTTTTGGGAAAAAGTGTACATTTGCTTAAAATATTTACGAAAAATTAAGAATGTATGTTGGTTGAGGGAAAATAAAAACATTTTGACCAAATTTTCTTTATTATTTAAAAAAAAAAATACACACGAAACCGAAGTTAATTTTATCCAAAAGCGGGAAATACACAACCATATTTGTCCCAATATATTTCTAGTATATAAAACATCTCCTTTTTGATAGTTTTATTAACCACACAAATCAAATTATTTACCTTCAAAAAATTTATAATTACTAACCAATGGCATTCAGTTATGGTAAAATGTGGTATTCCCGAACTCTTTCACATTTCCCCACGGCTGCCGAGGTTGGCAGCATTTATTTTTGTATTTTTTGTATGTTTTTGCATGTCATTCGGATTCATTCGGATTCCGAATTGATATAACACCGATAGGAATACAAAATGGCGAATTTGAAAAAAAACTGAGGGGGCCAGCGGCAAGAGGATTGTGAGTTGGGGGTCTCGGTATGGTTTGTCTATGGTCTCAGTATGGTTTGTCTATGTTAAGAACGATTGTAAAGAATAACCGAACGCGCTGTGGCTGTGGCTTTGGGTATGTATAATATGTATCCATCTGTTATGCTTTCCATGGGTACGATATACTCAACCCACTCACCCCCAAGTAGAGCTGGCAATCGAGAAATCTTATGAATGTAATAGCAGGTTGAGTGAAGTAAGGTTAAATAAAAACGTTTGCATCCTCTTTTTCAACCTTTATAACTCGAATTTTGAAAAAAAAAAAAAAAAAAAAAAAAAGGCGAAATAGGTATTCGATGATTTTTTATTTTCTATAAACTTACAAATTTTCATGTTTATACGATTAACGTATCGTGAGTAACAGAAAAACCTCTCTAAAAAGGGCAGAGAGGGTCGTATCGAAAAATCCCTTCTTAGTGGGCGTTTACACAGCTAGTGGAACATATCCTGAAAGTTTCATGAACCTACAATTTGCGGTTTGGCCTGTACGATGTCTGTCAACTCAATCACGCTACTCTTTTATGTATATAGATATTCCTCATTATGTTGTGTCTAAACTCTAAATTTTAAACCAAACAACAACTTCAAAATTTTTTTTGCAGGATATTTAAGATGACATCACCTTCAGTACAATCATCTGTAAATCTTTTGCATGCCTCAGTATTGTCGATGGTTGAATTCGATGACGATATTTTTGCTGCTGGCAATTGCTTCGACTGGAACCAACATCCATCACAGCCAGGATTATTTTGTCCATTTGCGTATCGGTTACCACCACCGAATCATGGAGCTTTATTTGCGAAAGATTTAGCAATGGAGTATCACTATCTTGGCAATACATCCGAGTGGTTTTTCTTAGCCAGAAAGAATGCGGAGAAAGTTATTGCTAGAAATGACCAATATATCAAGGGTAAGATAATAAAAAAATATTTAAATGTTTAATTTATGCATAAAATTCATAAATGTCAACTTTTGGGATCACGATTAGATAATATTTTGCGGAAAACAAGGAAAGTCAGTGTCAAAAACTAAGTATTAATAGACCGTCACGTCAGTGCTGTTTTCAGTGTTGCTATTTGGGAAAGTATGTGTGCCATGTTAAAGTAAATAAACTGCACGCATACACTTGCACATATTAACATTGACTGCTCGTTTTGTTATTTTCTTTTATTACACTTCCCGCGTCCCATAATACATTTTGTTTGCTGCTTCACAGGTACGTGTATTCATTCGAGTAGGTATAGGAAATTCAAGCGAGAATTTTATTTAGACAATTTGCTGGGTGAATGGGGTAGGTGCGCGCTGCGCGGGAGCTGACGGTATATTAAATACCTACTTATAGTTTATGGTCAGTGTTGTCTAAATACATGTAGGGTGATAGCGTGTAAGTTAAGTCCCCGCCAGTTACTCCCTCGCTAACATTTCTTCTATCTATATCCAAAAACTTGCAACAATTCTGGTGCTATAAAATATATGTTTGCACACAGTTTTCATAAGCTCAGAAAACGAGTGGTACCTATATTCAAAAAACGAAATATAATAGAAGTCATACAAATACCTCTCCATTTAATGTATTTGCATTTTGTGATTGTTTGGCGTTGCAAATGTAATGACAAAGTGAATATACCTTCCTGTAGAGGGTATAAAAATCAGTTAAAAGGCTGACTACTGTGCCATTACCCTATGACTATTATAATACTTCAAAGAGAAGCATTTGCACAAAATACCTTTTTTATTTGACATGTATGCAATTGCTTACTTTTAGGGGTAGGTAAATTGCATTCCTTCGAAAATAGGTTCTAATCGGTGCCTTGAAATAACACAACAATTCCAAAACTCGGCGTTGTTTCACTTTGTAAAAGCGAAATAAATCAGAATTTCGGAATTCGGTGTTATTTCACATTGACAAAGTGAAATAATGCCGAACATTGCTTGTGAAATAAAGCCAAAGCAAATGTTTTTAGAATTGCCGAGTACTTTTAGTATATTTTCAATTTGCAGAAATAGATATTATTTCAACTTTAACTAAAATCTAAATGCTGATATAGGTAACTAGATGGGAAATTTAATAAAATAATATCTAGAACTATTATTTTCTCAAATTCAAAAGGGAAATAACTTTAAAATAAATTTTAAATTCTAAAAAAACTAACTTGATAATTTAAACGACTTTCTTACAGTTTGGATTTATATTGATGTTAAATTTATTATTGTTAGTATTACACACATTCCCCATCAACTGTGTTTTTTTTTCATTGTATTATACTTACATATAAATTCGCCTTTTGGATATAAAAGTTTTCCAACCGAATATTTTGTTTCTTAACAATTATGCTCTCATTTGTTCTCTTCTTTGTGTTTCATATATTTATTTCTAAAGGTCAATCGGTAACAGTTTGTATTTTGTAATTTGTTAATATTGTTTAGTTAGGCTTATAAGCAATACATTTACAAAATCAAAAATAGCATCTAAACTCCCGTTGATATCATCAAAAATAATTACAATTTTTTGGCACTTTATAATTTTTTTTTGTCACTAAATTATTTGTTTTTTAAATTGCTAGAGTCCGGCCTGTGGTAGAAATGCTACCATTATAGTGACCATCTCTATTGAATAATTGAAAGTATTAAGGCCCAGTAAACTGATTTTAATTTTTTTTGTTTGCATTTAGTTTAAAAAAAAAATAGTTAAATAAATTTGTCTTCTTTTTCTTTCAGCTTTTCATTTATACTCAAATAAGACAGAAGAACGCGTAGAAGATAACTTACTATTCGTACGTTACGAAGATGGAAGGTGGTCAAAGCCATACTATGATTGTGGCGGAGGTAATATATGGATGCTGACTTATACTGTCCCATTTTTTGGGTATGAAAATAGAACGTACTTTTTTAAGTAAGTATGTGCCTGTTTGAAATTATTATTCTTGTTTTCAGATATTGAACAAACAAAATTTTTAGTGCTTTGAACAATTCGGATCATTAAATGTTTTTGGTCCCACTCTCTGAAAACCACATTAAAAAAGAATCACAGAAAACAGATGAAAATTTTTTTTTTTGTTTAATCTTTTTCAATAAACTATGACTATATCATTCGCCTAAAACTTCAAATTTTGGCGAACAAAAATATTTGGTGAAACCTGAGGCGAATGTAACTTATGAGCTAGAGAAATGAATGAAAATTTAATAAAAACGTATAGAACCCATTCAATTCATATTTCTACATACATATGGAACAAAATTTCTAGGCGAATGAATTAATTCGCAGACAATAATCGTACAAGGCGAGTGTTTCGACAACTGACTCGATTTACGCGAATAATTCGACTCGCTAACGATAATAGGCCTATAAAGTAAAGCGATTCAGATGCAAGTACAGATAGTAATGACGTTTTCAATTGGTTTCACACGGGGATCCACTCATTCTGAAATCCAATGAACAACAAAACTGCTTCTGAAAGAATCCACAAAAGTATTGATGAAATGCCAAAAAATAATCTACGGCTGCTGTCAGCTGACTTGTATAAAATATATAAATTACACTTGTGTGAGTGCTTCTTGAGTGGATTCTGACTTCAAATCGAGAAGCGAAATTCTCTTCTCAGAATCACTAGTAGAGTATAATAATTATAGCTCTGCACTTTAATTTTGGAGGTGTGAAGATTGTATGAGAACCGCAAAATGAATCTATAGTACTACATAAATAGTTATAGTATATCATTTATATAAATGGTTGGATATTAAATCTTCAAAGTTTAGATACGTTGTACCTACTTTTCGACATTTGCGTAGAAACTTACTAAAGAACTTTTCGAAACTTGCACCTTTGAAATAGAGTTAGACTTTAGAATGTTCCTCGGGGATCGTAAATGATCGGCATTAGTTAATATATACAGGTCAATGTAAGAACAATGCTATTTATATATTTTATTCAAATGATAAAATGTCTATTTTCACGTTTCCTAACTTTTGTTTTTTGAACTTACTCCACTTTTAACATTAAAAACAATAGAGGAACATCTGGTATAGATATTGATTTACGACGAGTGGATATTGATCAATGCCCACAACGCAATACGCCCGGAGCAACTCAACCTTTAAATATTTTTGCTGGAACTGATAAATGTAAACAACGTACAACAATGGTAAGCAATTTAAGAAATTTTTAGATGATTATTCTAAAAACCATATTGTTGAAAAATCCTCTCCGAAAGGTTTAAGAATGGTAATAAATAAATATACAATTACCTATTTATTTTCCAGCATTTAAGACACGATTCCCAATGTTTTTAACTCGCTTATCGGGGTCTTCGCTTGTGAATTATTGTTGAGAGAAATACAATAACAAAAAGCTCTTTGTTATAGCCACTTTGGCAGGAATTAATTCATCGTCAGAATCCTTACAATTTTTGTGTGGCTTTTTAAATTGTCTTTTTAGTCCCAATACTAATGCTAGATACCTAAAAATCATTGATATAACGTACTATACAATGAAATTTGCTCAAAAACGAATCTACAAATTATTTCAGACAGCAATGCTGTGAGACTTACTTAACAAAATACTCGAACTTCCCCAGTGATCCATTTACTTTATTGTAAGAACTACAAGCTCGTGTTGATTATTGAACGTGAAGTGGTAGTGCATCGCGTTGAGCAACGATTTCACTATAATAGCGATATTCACGATTCGGTGCAACAGACCTAGTAAAATTGCAATTGCAGAAATAAATGAAATGAAAAGAAGGATACTTTTATGAAACTAACATTTTATAAAAAACTCATATAATTTTTAACGAACAAAAAAGGTATAAAACAAATATACAAAATATTACAATTAATCAACTTATATCTGATTCGAGGGATGATTATGGTTGTGTAAGGTCTTCTCTGGTGGGTAACTTCTTTCTGGCATCTCGGGTATTTTGACATCTCACGTTGCTGGGTTGGTCATCGTTGGCGGGCACCTGTGTAGTCATCGCAGATTTGCCAGGGCTTTATCATTTCTGCCCTGGACTTTGACCGTTTGAGTCCTTCGGTTCCCCGATCTATATCCTAGCGGGCTTTCGTTTTTTATTCAAGAAAGCCCTGATTCTGACTCAATATCTGTGATTCGTTGTTTTGCTTCCTCTCTCAATTGTTCTCTCTGATTTTCAAAAACTGCTAAGAACTCTTATCTTTAGCAACAACGTCTCCGATTTGCAAATCCTCCAAAGAACAGTTCAAAATTACCCCTGTGGTAACTATTACATGTTTTTTTTTTCTTCCCTACAATATTCTTCAAAGCAATTTGAGGTAAACGCTGCACCGCGATCTGTAATGATCCTTTGAGGATAACCAAAGACCGAACTTAGCAGACTCAGCTTCTGTGAAACCTCATTTGTTAACGATGTTTTTGTAGGATAAATACACACGAATTTCCTGAAACCACAACGAAAACGCACTTGTTCGGTTTACCTGTTGCTGTAAGCGGACCCATATGTTACAGGTGGTACGTGTATGCAAGGGCAGAACCTCTATAGGTATAGGGTTCAAGTACCCTCCCTTCCTTCGGCTAATATACACTGTATACAATTTTGTCTACAAATGTTGATCTTTTCTCTTAGATTCGGTATTGAGTATTCTCTTCTCATGATGTCCTCCATTTTCCTGGCCGCAAAAGTTTTTTTTAATAATATCTTGTTCCATACCCTTTGGCATACAAAGTATAGCTCTTCCCCTTGGTCGTTCAACTGGTACACAATATTCTTTTCTGAAACAAAATTCTTGTACGGTCCCTTTTCAAGCAGATTTGATATTACTTCTAGCCTTTCATCCTTCTGAAGTGATGCGGCAATACCAAATACCACCTCGTTCCTAGGTTTCGGCTAAGAGCACCTACATGATTCTTTTTCGAAGTTCCCCTATATTCTAAAGTGTAGTCATATTCTTGCAACATCAATCAACGCCCAGCCTGATATTCTCGGTGCTAAATCTTTTTTCTCCATGGTCATCTTGAAGGCTGCACAATTATCAATTAGTATGCAAACATATTTTCAACAAATCGAAATTATACATCGCATTCTTCGTTTATGTAGGTATCTATTTTTTTCAATCAATAATTAACTATTCTCATCTTTTTTTTCTATATACACACAAATGACTGAACTTTACCCTGATGAAAAGTGTGAAGCACTGAAAGGACTCGGATTTAGACGCGGATCGTACAAATGTATCTGTCGCAAGGGATTTTTTTTTCCTGACACTCTATCTATGCATAAGTTTTTCAATGGAAGTGTTTTGGAAGAGGAGTACGAAAAGCTAATGTTGGTAAGTTATATATTATAATAAATAAATAAATAAATAAACGGTTGGTGCAACAGGTCCGTAGGGACCCTAGGCCTAGCTTCTCACAACCATTCGTTTTGTGTGAGTTTTTAATTTTTGGGACGAATGTAAGGGATGTAAAACTGTATGCCAATTCTAAACGGCTTATTGAGAAGCTCTTTCATGACAGTTATACTCTCGGATGTTTGTCGGACCTTCGCGGGAGGTGGCGCAGTGGAAATATTGAAAAAAAATACCTTAAGATGGAACTTGTTTTTTTTTTCGGGGATCGATCCTGCGACCCCTCGCTTAGTTGTCCAACACACAAACCAAACTGCCTACAAGTTGAATAAAATATTTATCTAAAGGGCCGCACAAAAGTTGTCACCCGATGTTTTTTTTGCTGTAGTTTTTTGAACGAATAGAAAACCTTTTGGCTAGGTACATTATGTTTATCTTTTTTATGTCTTATATTTTCATTCCATCAATTCGAAAAAAAAGAGATCGGTTAAGTGGCCGCCGCTATATTCTCAGCAGAACGACTATTCCGGTCCCGGGCATACCTGGCAGCATCTCGTTTAATGTCATAGATCGTAGTGTTTGTCCAGTTTGTGTCGGACGGCCGGAAAATCTGTGCCGATATTCATGCTGCGCAAACACCACAGACGAATTATTCCGCAAAAAAGTCGAGACAGTTATTCCGCGATGCGCGATCTTTAGGTGTATAGCGATTCATGTCTTATTGACGTGTTTTCTATCGGTTTACTTCACAAATGTCAAAATAACTGAAAGGTATTTAACAGTAATTGTTTACAAATTAGACTCCAGCTTTAAATTAGCTTGCAAAATTTCTTAATTAAAGGACATGTTATTTTCGTTCTGCGTTCGAGAAACTGATATCCAGCAAAGAGTTTTTTACGTATTGCTTTAAAATGCCTTGGCCGATCGAAAATCATCTTGTCACAACTCTTTGATAACTACACCCAATCAAATTTAAAGCTCGTTTGTATAATATTTATTGTTACTTACCTATTGGGTAGGTAAGCTCAAAAATACAAACCGCCGCGTAAAGATTTCTTTGCTGTATTGCTGTCATATAGCATTTAATTATTTGGATTAAAATTTTTAAAACTTTGTTGAATAATGGTTATTTAATCGAGTAGGTATAGCTGAATATTTATTAGTTATGTGTCTTGATAATATTTAGATTTGTTTCTAACTAATAACATTTTATTTATTTTAGGGAAAAAATTCAACATACAACATCGTACAGGAATACGAATGTCTACCATGTGCTGAAGGTTGCGAATCATGTGAGGATAGTTCTCCCTGTATAGCTGCTCTTAATTGGCCAATGCGAACTAGTATTCTAGTACTAGCCTGTACTATTATTGGATTATTGCCACCAGCAGCATGGTTTACATTTCGGTATCAACAAGTAAAGGTATGACCAAATTATTTATAGCTTGTCTTTCGTAAGATAATCTTATAGTCATGTTCGTGGAATCATGAAACTTTGAGGGTGTATTACACTTGTGTGTTATCGCGCAATAAATTATAAATTATTTGTTTTTCACTATTTTCTTTAATTAATTTAATCGCAATTTTTCATGATGATAGAGAATATAACATTTTGGACACGTATTCCAGAAGACTTTAATTTTAACACAATAGCGCTGTTTGTAGTTTCTGTATGCTCTCTAAGTGGTTACCTAACTTAGAAGGCATACAGAAACGCTTTCGAAAACTGAAGATGAAAAACGCCTATCAGAATTTTCGAATATTCTGTCCCAAAGCGGTTTGCAAGTCAGTTATGAAGGATCTTACATTAGCTTGACAACTTCAGTGTAAACGCACCGACTACCGAACTGTCAGCGTCAAAATATTTAGTAAAATCAACATTTTCATGATAATAGAGAATATAAAATTTTGGACACGTATTCCAGAAGACTTTAATTTTTCGCGCTGTTTGTAGTTTCTGTATGCCCTCTAAGTGGTTACTGGTTACCTAACTTAGAGGGCCAATTTTCGTTGCAAAATCATCTTTAGCAATGAAGCGCTTTTTTTGGTTAAACGTCTTTATCAATAAGCAAAATATGCGTTACTGGACAGGGGAGAATCCTCATGGCTCATGTGCATCATTCAAAAGACAACAGATGAAAGAATATGGGTCTTTAATCAGCGTATTTTATGTGGTATTCGATTGGGCGCTCTCAGCACACTTATTTTGCTCTCAGAGCAATTTTTATGTTCGTTTGGTACAAAAAAGCTATCTTTATCAGATTTCAGACCTCTCTTGCGAATCTGGATTTTTTCTCAGATTTGCTTCAGATTTACCAATACACGTGCGTTTGAGTTTGACAACTAGTGGAGTTTGTTTACGTTTTAGTGAAATTTTTCAACTGCAAAGAAACGCATTGCATCGGGTTGATCTATTTTTGTTAATTATTTATGTACCTACAAATGTTTAGAAATCAATCTGGGCGAGCATCTTGAATGTTTTCATATAAAATTTAACCAGTGAATGGAAAGCGCTTAGAAAAGTGTCGAAGGCTACACATATTCCAATCGCACAAATTTCAACACAAAGAGCAAGTGACGTTTTTATGTTCGATTAGACACACGGGAAATCTGAAATCGGAGGGAGAATCTCAAGAAGCCCAATCGAATACCACATTAATATTATAAATGCGAAAGTCAGAATGTTTCCTTTTCACGGCCGCAAACCAATTTTTATAAATTTTGGTAGCTATAGGGATAGATGGGACCTCTGAGAATGACATAGGCTACCTTCAAAACGTGAAGGTTATGAAGTTTCTCAAGTTAGGGATAGTAAAATTCATCAGGGTATCTAAATTTTTTTTAAGAAATAAATACATTTGCTGCGTATTTTACCAATTTAATTTTAATTTGTAGGGCTGATTGGTTGGATTGAAAGATAGGATAGTTTTGGACCCGATAAGTGGCGGTGTTGTTGATATGAATATTTTAATTGAGTTACTCGAAGTAACAATTCTACGCAGACGAAGTTGCGGGTACCAGCTAGTATATCTATAAAGACTAATATTTGCCATAACTACAGAGTAGTATTGTAAAGAAAATATTTTAACCAAGTTGCTCCTTTCATCGAAGTGATAGGTAATTGTTAATGGCAAAAATTAATTTCAGGTTGTACGTGCGGCAAGTCCAGCTTTACTACGAGTAATAGCAATGGGTGCGTTCTTAATATACTGCACGGTAAGCTAAAATTTCTTTTATTTAATTCCCATCTGAAAAATATTAAATAAAATATTATTATTATTATAGATCAGGTTTTTGCATTATTTGATAACAGCAGTATATAGACCAGCTTTTTATATGGATCAATTTTCAAGATCCAGCTAAATTACTTACCTAAAGATATTTCTTAATATACGAGTATATCCCATAGTTAAACTTTATGGTACAGTGTATGTTGCACCCTATTGAAATGTGATTTCAGTGTTTGAAAAGATTTGACGAAATTACAGTGCAAGTATCTAGGACAAATTTTGTTTTAGGTATGACTTGATCCTAAACAGACTTTAGGACCAATAAAATATGAAGGAAGTTAGCAATCACTCCAAAAGAAAAGACAGAGACAGATGTTATAGCTTCAATGTTTTCGGATAATTCTGATCTCTATTCTGACGCCTTTTATCACGAAGGTGCAATTATTGATGACAGATGTAAGACCTGGATTGTAAAAACGCAATAGGACTGATTTCCAGCAAATTTGAAACAGTTTTTGCATTTATTCTATGTAAGCTATTTGATATTTCGTACTTCCAGAAAAATGAAAATGGTGTCGCAAAACAATAATAGGTGCAATCAACAATAATGCATCTGAGTAGTCTTCCTTTCGACAACCCCAAATGCTGCTTTTGTTTTTCTTTGATCCGATCTTTTTCTTTTATGATTTGATTTGTTAAACTTTTATAAAGATCAGACCTACAAGCAGAGACTAAATAACTTGTCCCTGTGTTTATTTTACAGACAATTGTTATGTATCCGAATCCATCGCTATATACATGTACATCGAGAATATGGCTACGAGAAATTGGATTTTCGCTTACTTATGGTGCTTTAATGCTCAAAACATGGCGGTAAGTACAAAATGTGCACGACTGGGTCGCGTGAAACTTTCTACTTACAAAAAAGGTTCATTTGGTTATTTTTTTTATGTTAAAAGGTAGGTAAGTAAAAAGCTGAGATACTAGGTAAAATAAACTGTACCGAATGTATAGGAATATTGTTAAATAGCCTCCACTTTTGTCTTAAACATACTCATCTGATATGCCGGTACGTAAAAAAAGTGCGTTTTTGTTTAAGTTTAAGCTCTCAGTAACAGACAATTTTTAAAAGTTTGGTTTAGAAAGTTTTAACCTTACAGGATTTTTGAATACAAGGACAGTGCGTAGCAGGAATTTATTATCTGTTAGGAAACGTTAATGTTTTTGACATAAGGATATTATTTACAAACTAATAATCAATCGACTAACCTTTCATTCTGTAAAATTTAAAAAAACACAGTTTACCTCTGCTAAACTTGCTCAATACCTAGTTGAAAACACAGTTAGAGTTGAAAAAAAAAACTGCTCTTAACTAAGAAGTCACCTAATTCTGTAAACTGACAAGAATAAGGCTAGGCAAGCTTATTTTCCTTTACATTTTTCGTAACAATGGAATGCAATTTTAGAAAAGCCCCTACGCCCATATAAACTAAATCAGATAAAATAAACCGTAAGTTCACAACGTATAAGAGTATATAATATTCTCTTGAAATGGCAGTAGGTACATAAATCAAATAACCATAATAAGGAGATTGTGTGGTTGGGTTGGGTTAAGTTCTTAATCGAATAGTTACGTACTGCTACCTCGTGTTAAATTGCAAAAGCAAAATCTATGACAAGGTTTTTGAATATTAAATGCAGTTAAAATTACTGATTATTATTGATTTTGTCTTTTCTTTTAAGAATATCAGTGATATTTCGTGTACGATCAGCAAAGGCCGTCAAAATCACCGATGGAGCCTTATTAAAACGATTAGGAATAATTTGCGGTGTTATTGGAACATGTTTATTAGTAAGGACGTTGGTATCGCCACCAGATGTAGTCGTCGGCAGGACAGCGGATGATTTAAAAGCATTTTTATGCAAAACTGACTGGTGGGATTACACTTTCACGTCTAGTAAGTTGCAACTTTCATTTATTCTAATATATACATATATATAGAGTGGGTACGACCACAACAAAACATATGATTTTTTAATTAAAGTAACCGCACATCCTATATGTTTTCTAATTTTTCAATCTTTATTAATTTTTTGAATATTGAAAACTTAGAAAAGTCGTCGATATAGGTACATATTTATTAAAAAATAGCGTTTTGAAAAAACATTAAAAAAAAATAATATTTTTTGAAGAAAATAAAAAAAATATATTTTGTAGCTCTTTCCATTGCAGCTTTAACCGCCTCGACTCTGTTTTCATTAAGATCTAGGGAGTTTCCCGGTCATTCAAGGACCTCGACATTTTGTTCCACCAAACAAATTATTTTTTGCCTTATGACAGCTCGCACATATAAGCAATTTTTTCATCACCATCTTTAATCCCGTCGCTTTGGCGACAAACCTGGTGCCATAACAAAGTTTTGGTTGGTTGATGTTGCGAAGAAAAATAATCAGTGCATCAATTTATGTGATATGTGCTTCAATATATGTGAGGGTATTCCTGGCAAATTAAGTAAATTTAAAAGTTCTAAAGGATAAACACTTCATCCTAAATTTAATTGGTGTTTACTGAATGTGGATAATGGACCTTAGTATGACTTTTAAAATAGCCTCCTTAAGATCACGACATTTTTGTTCTTGCCGACCAGTATTGTTCGCTCGCTTAATCAAGCTTGGTTTTTGTACTGTTGTGCTATGTTTGGGAACTCGCTATGAATCAGTTCTTCTTTTGATTGAACAAAACGGCAAAAACCGTTTGGTGGTGTTACCATTTCTGTATAGTGTGAGTGTGCCTACATTTCTCCATAGAATAGAAAATTCTATGCGCTATTGTTTGCTCAGCAGTATAAAGTTTTTTTTTAGATGTTTATAATTTTATTATAGATTGAATCAAAACTTATTGGAAGGATTATTATCTATTATGTTGAAAACTTCTGTGCTTATTAGATATTATTACATTTTCTTTTCCCATTGTTCCAGTGGAAGTTCTGTTTCTAGCTTGGGGAGTACGATTGTGTATAATGGTACGAAAAGCACCATCCGAATTTAATGAGAGCCGTTTTATATCTATGGCTATTTACAACGAATTCCTACTTACATGTTTTTTGAATGTATCTATGTAAGTATTAATATTCAAGGGCACCATGGTAAAACAAATCTTAATACATGTATAGTATAATAATATTAATTAAATACCTAACCTATTCGTTCATTATTTTCTTTCTACGTATAGGCTTTTTTTGCAGTCGCCAGCAAATCCCGATCTGTTGTTTATAATTTTTTTTTGTCACACTCAGTTGACAGTAACACTTCTTTTAGGATTAATATTTGGGAGTAAGGTATGTATGAAAATTTAAAATGTGCCTTAACGATTTCGGATATCTAAGAAAAGTTCCAACAAAAAAAATCAAGCGGTTTTTAAGAATAGAATAAAATGCACGTTTGGCTAAAGCTATAGAGTTATTATTCATATATGTACTGCTAGTAGTTAACTTCACATTGGTTTTAACATTATCGTTAGCGTTAAGGCTCTTGGTTCATATCGGAATAAATTGGAAACAAATTATAAGAAGCAGAAATAATTTAGGATTCATGGGCTTCATTATTAGTATGAGGGATTTAAAAATAATTTTTTTAAAATACATTAAGGACAAACAAATTTTGTATACATAAGTTGTCTTATAAGTTGAACAAGAGAGATCCTTCAGCCTTTCCATGGTCCAGATGATTTGGAGCCTATTGGAGAATGGAACTGACATTTCACTAGCAGTTTAGCATAGACAAACCACACTCAGAACACCATCTTCGGCCGATTTTCCGTTACTTACCTACAAGCTATATTTTTACGGAGTGGTCAGTGGTCACGATTTGGTGCGCTAGTATTGTTACATACAGCGCGACACCAATACGAAATTTTATTCTCGACTCTAAATTTACGGAAGCTCACAATTGCGAAATTTGTATGGAAAAATAGCCACTAAGAACTACCAAAATTTAGAGTCGAAACTAAAGTTTATTGTTTATTGGTAAGACCCAGAGATTCTTACAGACAAATGTCACGTAACTTAAAAAATCCTTGCTCAACTATTTAATCAAAAGGCTGACTACTGATGCCATCACCCTACGTAGCATTAGCTACTGAAGATATTGTATATAAAAAGTTGATGTTTAGTTTAACCGAAAAAAAAAACCAACCTAAAGGAGAACATGCAAATAAAAATCAGATGAATATACACAATTATAAGTTGTACCTACTAATTAAGTTGATGACGGCAAACAAATCGAGTGTTAGTAGGTACTGTAATTGGGTTCGCTAAAACGAATTCCATGGGTTTCAATTAAAAATAGAAATAAGATTTAACTGTTTGAATTTTTCGTTTTATTTTTTCTAACATTGGATTAAGAAATCATTTCATATTTTTTTAATTGTAGGTTTATATTGTGTTGCGCAGTGGAAAATCACACCAAGAGTCAATCGGAATGGGAGCTAAGTCATCTGGAGCTAAATTTAATTTTCGGCCTCAAGTTCGAACGTTTGCTAATCCAAGTTCATTGACAACTTCAACGGCACAACTGGGTAATAAGCCTTAAGTCGAAAATCGACTATACTTCAAATTAATATTTTTATAAAGTATTAGGTACCTATATATTATAATGAAATGTATAAAGCTAATTTTAGTATAACCATAACCACTGTAGTACATTTTGGTGAAGGTCATATCTAATCGATTTTAAGTATACCTACACCAGGGGTCCATTTCATAAATCTTTAAGATTTATCAATATTTGCCAATTGGTTTTATAATCTACAAGCTACAATAAAATAATGACATACGGGCACGTGCCCCCCCAGACACAGGCCAGACGAAAAAAAAAACACTAACAATTGTATACCAACTGCATTATTACTGCTTCCTCATTCCATAATGAAAACATAACAGACACTTCGGCTATGGGCAAAAATAAAAATAGCTTTTCCAACAAATGATGATAATCAAAACGAAAAATTACCCAAATCTATGTCTGCATATGCAATAATGTGAATCTTGGCGTGCGTGAAATTTATGTGCACGTATATCCTTATGCAGAATCAAGCACGTAAACGCATGCGTGAAATATGCACATATACGCATGATTTCTAGCTTTAAGTCTAATACGGACCTGTTTCGGAACGAAATCTGCGAAAAATCTGCAAAAAGGCGGCGGAAAATAATTTGTGCAGAATCCCATCAGCAGGGCCGGACCAACCATATGTGTAATATGTGCAAATGCACAGGGCGCCAAGTTTTGAGGGCGCATTAATAGGAAAGAACAAATACTGCTGTTTGCATTTTAAACAAAAAGCTTGCTCAAAGTCCAGAATAACAATCACTTGCAACTTCAAGGAAAATCTAACTCAAAATATCGCAAAATAAAAAATTTCACTAGACCCATGCAAGTTTACTTCTTACCTACATAATCTCAAAATATTACACCTTGTTCATTTAGGTATATTTCTTGCACATCCACTTACATTTTTCAAAAATTTCAAAACCAAAAATACCTCAATAAAAAAAAAACGCATTGAAAGTCGGCGCAGGGTCATAAGTCCACAGGCCAAAAGTCCACAATGGACTTTTGACCCACCTAGGCGGGTTATAAGTCCACAAATCCATTGTGGACTTATAACCCACCGAGGTGAGCCAAAAGTTCACATTAAGTTGGGCCATAGGTTCACAATTTTAAAATAAAAGTAAGCCATAAGTCCACAATTATCCATATGACTAAAAAATAAATTAAAACAAGATACACGTATTACATAAAATTCTGCAAGGCTAGCTTGATTTACGACACAGAGTTCAACAAAATATCCAAAATATGTGATGCATCCTGACCAATCGGATATGTTTAAAAGGATGCAACTAATTAATTCTTGTTGACGGCACCTTTAATGTTCTTCCATTAGGTGAATGGAAGCAATTATTAGTTGTCTGTGTAGCACATTCAGAGCATGTATGTATACCGAGCATTACTTACTTATTCTTAAAGTTAATTAAAAAGTTCGTGTTCATTGTTCAAAATAATTTTATAATAAATTACAGTATTTTATTGAAACACGAAAAGTTTTTCAAAAACAATTTATAATTTATAATTTTTGATTTATTTGTGAATTGTTCCAAAAATTTATAAACTTTGAACTTTATAAATTTTTGGAACAATTCACAAACTTTTTAATAAAAATTGTTTTTGAAAAACTTTTCGTGTTTAAAATACTATCTATAAAGCGAATTAATTATTATATTTTTTACCTACAATAACTTTTTTTTCGGGTAAACAAAAACGCGCTTCAACAACTTCCTTTGATAGACTCTTATCAGCAAGTGAAGGCTTACCGATATACTCTGAGATTAAAATATTAAACAAACATCAACACCTAACTAAAAATAAGATCTGCCTGAAAAGTACTAACAACAAATTTCTCAACTCCTTGTATGCTTGTGCAATTTTTTACATTTTGTGTCAATCCGCTCCTGAAATATTGTTCAAGAGACACATTATAGTCTAAGAGAGAATCAAAGAAAACCGCTTAATTTTGTTGTACTTTAAATTATGAGAATTGTAGACAATGACCCACCATAGTGAGCCATAAGACCACAGTCAGTGAGTCAAAAGTCCACAAGAATTTTGTGTGGACTTCTGGCTCACCTAGGTGGGTTATAAGTCCACAATGGATTTGTGGACTCATAACCCACCTAGGTGGGTCATAAGTCCATTGTGGACTTTTGGCCTGTGGACTTATGACCCTGCGCCTCTCCTGGGTGATATTGAAAAGACTTATGCATGTGTACAAATATGAGAAAAGGGCGCTGTCTGTAAATCTTGCACAGGGCGCTAGTTTGGCTTGAGCCGGCACTGCCCATCAGCTGATACACAAATAGCAGTGTTAGCAGCGCTGGCTATTTATCTTTGATTTGGCTACTCGAACTTTTCACTGGTTCCTTAAAATTTTCATTTGGGATTTATCCAAATTTATGCTATTCCCTCCGAAGTTTAGCGATTTTTAGGAATTACCGGCTTAGGAACTTGTAAAAAAAATTCATACTTCTATTGCGAACGTACTCTTTTCGAACAGGTGACTAAAACTTTCTAAAAGGTTATGTCTTTTCGATTGGGCATTTCAGATTTTTGCTGCCAAACATTAAATCCGATTTGTACTGGTTCTTTTGTATATTGAGTTGGCCGCAAAAAACACTTGTTTTTCATGTACACTGGAAATCTATTGTATTTGATTTTCACACATTTATACCAACCAATTTCGAAAATATTTAATATGAAAACTTGTTTCCTTAGACGCTTTTATTTTGTTAACATTGGAAAATGGAAACTAAAAAGGTCTCTCAATTTTGAGTGTGTTTATTTTAATTTAATATTATTGTCTTTAAAAAGTAATGTAATCAGAATAAGTAACCCTAAAAAACTGGAAAAAAATGCGCAGTTTTGATCTTTCAGTTTGTTTATTTTTGGCTCTAAGATTTTTCCAATGTGGCTCCATACCTGTTATAAAAGCTGCTAACGCATTACAAATGTCAAATTTTCTCCAGCAAATAATGTCGCGGACAATAAATATGTGCGAAAAGCGAGCAATCTGCTACAATTACCCACTTTTCGTCATCATTTCGCAGCAGCAGCGTACTGCAAAACGAAAAGGACCTTCGTTGTGTCACTTTTGTATGGGATTTAGATGCGAAGTTATATAGACTACACCAACACAGAAACTTATTTGTCAACTAAATCAACACTAACTAATGTCATATGTTTTATATTTACATTAATTGCAGAAACAAAACTTTCCGACCAAGAAGCACTTGAAGAAGTTCGCCTACTAAGTATGCAGCTGCAGCGTATTCAAGAAATGGCACCTCCAAAAGGCGTCGCTGTAATGACAATATCGCATCTACTTGATGGGTTAAAAAACACATCAAGCAGTCAATTACACACACCCACGTTAAAAGCGCAACAACAAACTAACAATATTTCAGGAAATAATGATAATCCGACGTATCAACAAAATAGCAGTTTTGCAATCTCCGCAATGATTAGTAACCCTCAAATTACAAAGCCGATCAAAGTAATTGAAAAATCAATTAATACTTCAATGACGGGTGATGATTTTTTAAGAGAATTGGCTCATGAAAACGCAAAAATTAAATATAGTAACTGTACATGCGTTAAGAATGGTGAAACAATGGTTTTATCGTGCCAACAACTCGGTTCACCGAAACCAGAAGGAAGTATTAGTTTCTCAAACATTAAATTCGACTGCATGTGTTCACGCCCATGTGATTTAGATCGCATATGCGGAGGTGATGAACGAAAGCTAATAGACCCGATAATAAAAACCGTAGTTACAAGTACGTCTCGACGGGGCGGACGTGGTGCAAGAACGAGGGCCAGAACATCAAAATATTACAGTTCCTCTAACCTTGGAGTGGAAAAATCAGTTTCCACAGAAAAACCAACACCAAAGAATAAATTAATTGGCGGTTTAGATTACAGCACTATCATTTGTGATAAATATAAAAGTAGTGACCACTTTTTGATTTGTGATAGTTGTAGAAATAAATTAAGTAGTAGCCTAAAGAAGCTGTCATCTTCTTCTTCCGGAGAACGGACAACAGCAGTGACACATCGAAGCAACGAAGTATTAGATAGATCCTTGTGCGAACGGCTATCAGTGATAACAGACAGCTTTAGTAGCACAACAAGTACAATCGGAGGCTGTGGGGGTGTAGCAAATAGTATAGACGACCTGAATATAATTCACAAGAAAATGCATTCCACCGACGACGTAACATTCTACACGACTGATGATGATAGTGGTGAAAATGATTCAGATCGTACCACATTTCCAAAGAAGCATAGAGATATCCCATCTACGTCTTTATCGACAAGTATATTACCCAAAAACTTTTCAGTTGAATTCCAACATAAATCGGATAATAATGGTAGTCAAGGTAACGTATCATCGACTTCAAGTGATACTAAGCAAAATAGCGATGCCCCGGTTCTACGCCGACCTGATAAACTGTTACTAGATTTAAACGATCGTTCTAAATATACGAAAGAAGTTTCCGTATAAGAAAAAAATCAAAGTATTATAGCCTGTAAGTTAGTTGTATGTAATAATGTAGAATTATATTTTCTAAGAAAAGACCACCAAATTATATGTACATTTACCTAAGACATAAAATAAATAAACGGGATTATTGTCATTATATCTTTATACTTTTAAATAAAGAATTTTCTTAAATACATTCAGATAAATAAAAAACCACCGTTACACCGACCACAAACTTAATTTTATATTTTTATTTTTGTAAATACAATATGAATAGGTACATATCTACAACGCAAAAACACATGTATGTATAGTAAATAGAAAATTATATGGTTTATGTTTTACAAAATCGTTGAACTGGTTGACAGTTTCAATACCATCACTTTTGAGTGCAAATACAATATTAAGCACAATATGATTGTGAATGTTGGATAGCCTTTAATTTCTTTTTAGGATTTCCTTGTCAACTACGACCTAATAAGGAATGTAAGTACATAAACCTACGGCATATTTTAGTTTTTTCGGTTAGTTAAAAGCACTTGTGCAATATCATATTCAGCATTTAGATATTATAGAATTGAATAAAAATTGAAAAAAAGTTATCGATTTAAAGTAGGCAGGTATATCATTAAAAATATTTGGCGCTTGCAGATTAAAATCAATATCAACCAATCTTCAGGAAGTTGTGCGAACAAGAGACAGAGTTTTATGAACTCATCAACTTTGACAATGATGGCTAACAGCCAATTAAACATCGTATGCATAATAGTTTCTAGCATGTGTCGTTTATGTATGAACAATATTCTCAGTTTTTTTTTTGACTATTTTACGATTCTTTGCTTTACAGTACAGTCTTCTCTCGGCGGAAAGCGTATACTTGATTTTTACTGATTCCGTCATAAGAAAATTTTGCATGCAACGGCAGGTTTTCTAGTTATTTTACACCCTGTTTGATCCATGTCTAGTATTCTGGAATTATGCACGCCTTGTTGGTTTGCGTCTAAATCCAACCACTTTATGTAAAGTCTTCCTCTACCACGTTGTCTTTTGGATAAGAGTCGAAGATATCTCTTATGAAATTCATCATATATGAACCGGCAGCTTGTTTTCACTGTGTATCAACGCTGCGGAAGTCTTTTTGAAAAGTGTTAAAATATCAAAAAAGAGTGCAACAGAAGTTAAAAAGAAAAAAAAAATTTAAATAAATATTTTCGTATATAAGATTGAAGTATAACAAAACTTGATTTTTAATAACGCATTCAGTTCTGAAAAATGCGTTCAGCTGCAGCAGATTTATGTATCAAAATTAATATTTTATGAGCGAATCCCGGGATATTTTCAAAACAATTTTCTTTGTGCGCATTTTTTAGGAAAGAAACAAATATATTTTTTTTTAATTTTAGTGTACATTTTGATTATGAACAATTTTAACAAAATGGAATACAAAGTAATATATTTTTACACTTATTAGGTACATTGTGGCAACATTATGATTATATAGATAGATCCGAGAGAGCTGTAGAGAATCCGAATCCCCTAAGTAAAGTTGCGAAAGAGTCGCTCAAATATTGAGTATTTTTAGTGACAAAATTCTTAATTTGTCCACAAAACAGGTCCATTAAATGGTAAACAAAAGTTAACCTTCTTTGCTAATAATATGTATTTATATTTAGGTATACGTAATGATAGTAATAAATATGTACATATTTGCATATTGTGGACTTGGAGAAAAAATATTAAAAAAAGCTGAAAGAATGGCAAGCAAATTGATGCAGTCACAGACACTGTAGATATTATAATACATATATACAAAAATAACTACATAGGTACCAGACTATAATAATTAGCTGAATATATATTGAAATGAGCCCTGCCGTGAATATGTTTATGTTCATTGGATTGTAGGTATGTGTTCTATCACTTCAAATTACATATCGTTTAATTTTAGATTATTGAGTAAAAATATGTTGATTACAGCTTATATTTAATAATGTTTGCCTACCTACGAGTGATTTGAATGTACAACACCCTGATTTATTTATGTTAAATAAATTTAAACTAAAAATATAAAATCTGAGTATGTAATACGAAAGTAATAGAAATCCTCTTGCGTTTTTTTTCCATCCGGATCCGTGTAAGGTATTAATCCAGATTCGCAAAAACGTCCTGAAATCGAAAAAAGATTGTTTTTTTTTGTACAAATCGAACACAAAAAATGGCAGAGCAAAAAAAAAAAAAAACTCTGAGTATGCCCATTGCCCACTGCCACGAATGCCAATACTTTGCAAAGCTGTTTACGTCATTTTAAGAAGTTTGTTTTCAAAACAAATGCGCAAAGTTTGGTAAAAATCAAAACAAAGAAATAAATAAATAGCCATGGATTGAAATTTTTGTTTTAAACTTTACTTATCATTATAAGTGTTAAAAAACCAACTTTCGTGACGTTGGTGTCGAACACATTTGGTTCAATAACGAGCTTGATTCTTCTTTTATTTCGTTATATTTAATTAGGAGACCAAATCACTTTTTTCAGATTCAGATCAGTCTTCCTGCTCTCGAAATCAGCTGGCTGTCAAATTCATGTTCCATTCGCCTCCATAAACGGAATCTTTCGAATTTCAATTTCTGAGCGAGATTTACACCTATTTATACTAACACCAAAACATTTGTCAAACTTTAAAGTGTGTTACTTACTTACTTACTTACTTACTTACTTACTTACTTACTTACTTAGGCGGCGCTACAGTCCGGGGTGGACCTGGGCCTCAACCAATACGCCTCTCCAGTTAGCGCGATCTTTGGCTAACTGCCTCCAGTTGCGCACTCCAAGTTGGTTGAGGTCCCCTTCCACTTGTGCGCGCCACCTAAGGCGAGGTCTTCCTCTAAAAGTGTGTTATTAATTGCATTTTTAGACGACAAGTCTGTGCACTGAGAAGTGTCAGCTAATTTTCACGCCTGTCAAAAACCCCACACAACCTTGAAAATTCGGCTTCTATAGGCGTGTTTTTTTGAGCTTCGATCTCAGCAAAGCAAAGTAGACGATGACGAGTTTCAAAATTAACCAGGGCGAGTTCAGTCCTATATCAAACAAACCTACTATATATAGGTTCAACTTAAAACAAAAGTTCAAAATAATACTCTCGGTTTGCAGAGTCAAGAATAGTTTAGTAAGTTATGACAGCTGGCTGACTTGATTTCAGTGCGTTTAATGTCGTTTTCCATTGGGACCACCAAAAATATTTTAAATTCATGTATTAGTGCCTATGTTAATCAAAGGGAAGCACTCATATTTGAAAAAAAAAAACGCCTATACTCTTCCGGTTTAAACCGGATGTCGGTAGCCTAAGGTTTTTTTTCATTTCGAGACTACTGCGAGTCTTGAAGTGTCAAGTAGAGCGTAGTGGTGTAATATAAGAGCTTATAAAGTTTATGAACTTTATTGAAACAAAACGAAACAGCTAATATTGCTGTCAAATAACGCACTAATCCATTTACAAAAGCAAATCAATTTCGTTGCATGTTCCATGAGCCGCGTTAAATCTGAGATCTGAAAAGGATTTTTGGTGGTCCCAATGGAAAACGACATAAGGAAGCCCAATCGAAAACCACAATAATCACGTGACCAATTTTTCAGTCGCCATTTACGAGTAGTCGACAAATCAGGGCAAAACATTCTTCCTTCGACACTTTTCTAAGCGTTTTCTATTCACTGGTTAAATTTTATATGAAAACATTCAAAATGATCGCCCAGATTGATTTCTAAACATTTGTACATAAATAATTAACAAAACTGTATCCACCCGATGCAATGCTTTTCTTTTCACATTAGTTTAGAATTCGTGTATATGGTTGACGTAACAAGAACAAGTGACGTTACTGGCCAATCGGGTCAAATTACCGCATCCGTGAGCGAGCAATACGTCACTGAATTTAGTGGATTTTATATGCAAATCAATCACTCCTATTGCGAGTGTCAAAAACTAAACGATAAACGATGGTTATCAACAACCTTTTGTGGATGGATGGGATTGTCAATTGAGATCAATTTGTTTGATAAATGTCAATTGTTTTGTCATTTGCATTTTTGTGGACGATAAGTATATTTTAGCGTACAAAATGCAAAAAAATAAAATAAAAATAAAACTGGAATTACTGCAACAGCCGAACCGTTTGGATCATTTAAGTGATTTGGAGGAAGCTGTTATTCCGTTAATGGAAATTAACACCTCCATAAATCCCTCTGGACTAGAGTTCGGCTGTGAATACGTTGATCATAATGTCAACACAAACACCGTGGCTGATAGGGCTGGCAACCAATCTCGGGAATCAGCGGAAGAACAACATCCAAACAAATTAAAAGCTGAACACAGTAATCCAATTACATAATAATAATGGAAGAACAGCAAAAAACAAGTAAATAAATGCAATTTTCTGCTCTTGACAAACTGTCAAATATCAGCCGCATTCACAACAATCCATTTATTCACAATAACCATAAATTTTATCAAATGAGTTACAAAATACCAAGAGTTGTTTTGATTGACAAAGTTGTCAGTCAAAAATCGTCAATTGATTGATATTTGACACTCGCAATAGGGGTGAATAAAGGGCCCAGTCCATAGAATCCGTCACATTCGTTGTTTCGACGGATCCGTCAATATTGACGGATAAGACGGAACGAGCCGTCCCATAGAATCCGTCGCATACGGTGACAGCCAGTGGTTAAGTACTCTGTCCTAATATTTCCCACGAAACGTAATAATATTTCCCTATTCACCGTACTTAAATTCCTTTTTAAATAATTACCTTGAAATGTACTTTATGTGAATAAATATTTCTTTTAAAAGTAAAATTTATATTTTAGGGACATAAAAATCATATTAAATTATGTTTGTTATAAAAGTCCCAGTTTGTTAATAGGTCTATTTGCGTACTGGGTTTTTTTTATTTAAATCCATTGTGTTTTTAATCGTGGTGAAATGCAGATATCAATTTTAATGAAATTTCAGCAAAAATTGAATGGATTTGGAGGTTTTTCTTTTTTTACCATGGAAGGCTTTTCGGACATCAAAATTCCCACAAAAAGGAAGAAATCCCACCATATAAGAAAACTGGCGACAGACAAAAACAGTTTCTCTCATGCTCTCAATATTTCCACCAATTAAAATGCGGCCTCTCTCGCTGTGAGAACCGTAAACGGATGCAAAGGACAGAAAAGTAGAAAGTAAACCTACTTTATCCGTCGTATCCGGCACGTGCGCTGCTTATGGGTCAGCTTCCATAAGATGCTGCGTATTCTATCAAACTAAAGGGTGATTTTTTAGCTGGTTTGGTTTTGGCAACACTGGTTTTGACAGCTGACGTGTGTTTAGTACCTTGTGTCACTGTCAAACAGCTTCAGTTTGGTTTGCAATTTAACCATGGATCGTCTTACAAATGAACAACGCTTGCAAATTATTGAATTTTACTATCAAAATTCGTGCTCGGTTCGAAATGTTCATCGCGCGCTTTTTTATCGAAAAATTGTGTTCAGCGATGAGGCTCATTTTTGGTTGAATGGGTACGTAAATAAGCAAAATTGCCGCATTTGGAGTGAAGATCAGCCAGAAGCATTGCAACAGCTGCCAATGTATCTCGAAAAAGCCACTGTTTGGTGCGGTTTATGGGCCGGCGGCATTATTGGGCCATATTTCTTCAAAGATGATGCGAATCGCAGCGTTACTGTCAATGGTGAACGCTACCGAGCGATGATAACAAACTTTTTTTTGCCCGAAATGGAAGTTCTTGACTTGCATGATATGTGGTTTCAACAAGACGGTGCCACATACCACACAGCACGCGAAACAATGGCGCAATTGCGAGGCGAGTTTGGTGAACAGTTAATTTCACGTTTCGGGCCGGTCAATTGGCCGCCTAGATCGTGCGATTTGACACCATTAGATTATTTTTTGTGGGGGTATGCCAAGGCTAATGTGTATAGGGACAAGCCCGCTTCGATTGACGCACTGGAAGCCAACATTCATGCATTCATTCGTGAGATACCGGCCGATATGTGTGAAAGAGTATGCCAAAATTGGACTCAGCGGATGGGCTACCTGAGACGCAGCCGCGGTCAACATTTGCATGAAATTATCTTTAAACATTAAATTGCAAGGTTCAAACTATCGACTCAAATAAATATTTCATTAATTTTTCGAATTTTTTGTGTTTTTTTTTTTAAAAAAGTTCTAAACCTCTTAAAAAATCACCCTTTATCAGTCCAATACGTTGCCGCAACGGATTCTATGGGTTGGGCCCTTAACAAATTCAGTCACGTGACGTAGTAATGGACCTCGGACCAATTTTAAATGTGCCCACTGTACCACTGTAAAATATACATATAAAAATCTTTTCGAATGACGGAAAATAGAAGATAGATAATAAAAAGTGACTTTTGCAAAACCAGTTTAAAAAAATAAAAAGCTTTTATTTTTGCTTTGAAAGTGAATTAATCGTTTAATGAAACGCACACACATAATAATAGCTAAAAGGTATCCTGAAATCGTTTTAGTAATTATTCGTCCCGCGTTAGATTAATATCCGATCTCAGTAGGCTTTATTCTTAAAATCACAGGAACACTAGTGCAGGGTAAAATTGCAACTTCGGTCACAACAGCTGTTACCAATTCAGGTGGAGTTATATCGTAGTTCAAATTTAAGGGCGATAGTTTATTTTGTGATTGCCAGTTCATTAAGCGACACTTATCGCTCATAATGAGGTCGTCTGGGTTTCCCAATTCATTGTAGACAATTGCGTCAGTTTGAAATCTTTCGCTAAACTTGTGCGTCTCACAGCAAACAAGTACGGGAACATTAAATGAACGAGCGACTAGCGCAACCTGAGCGGTACCAGTGCGCGCCATAACATAGCCATTGGATAGTAACGCATGAGCGCCAAGCAAAATTTTTGTCACTTCAGGCATAACAAAGCCAACAGCATTTATAAGTATATAAGTACAAGGTATTTCCTTGGCAGTAAGACGTCGAAGAAGTTCTTGGCCTTCGGAAAACGGCCTAGAATCGACGACAACAACACGAAAGTCTACGTGCCTCCGATGGGCTTCTTCAAAGATATAGTTGATGAGGGAAGAGCTAAAATATAAATAATTTCATTAAGTGTTGGGAAGATGATAATAAAATGAATTACCATCCGAATGTAAGAATAACATCACCGTTAGAGATTTTGTCTTGAACTGAGCTGCTGATTGCCTCAGCTGCTTTTCCAATTTGATTTTCGATATACGTATCAACAAAGTGGCACAGATGTTCCTTTAGCTATAAATAAATATGTAAATCTTTAGAGCGAGTTACCAGAAAACATAAAATCATATGTCAGGTAGAATGTGTTGCGCTATTCGAAATTTCAGACATTGACGAATTCTCTCCATTATGCTTAATTTAGAAATAGGCTCAACTATTTTAGATGGTTGTACATTGACTTTTTTCTCGGTAAGACAGGTGATTGTATAAAAACGTGTTTCAATTGGTTTTGGTAAGTTACATAGGTAAATAATTTTAAAAAATGGAAACGAAGTCTTTTCTATTATTGATTATTGAGAATCTTCTAATACTCCTAATATTTTTTGACTTTTACTTGCCTCTTTGATTTTACTTACTTCCGATTCAGGTTGGTCGACTGGCAATTGTGTTAGGACATGCTTAATATGTTTGTAGGCATTCCAAACTGACACAGCCAATGGGCGACACTTATGCAAATGATCAACAGCGATTTTAATGGTAGCTTCCAAGCTCCTTGCAAATTCCTTTTTTGCAGGTGTTTCAAAATCCTCAATAACCTTCAAACGAAAAAAGTAACATTAAATTTAGCTTAAACATTGGAAAAATTTCTTTACCGTTTTTAGAGCGCCTAAAAATGAGATGCACCTTGCGTTCGATCCGACTATTGTTCTCTTTGCATACTGTTCTCCCAATCTGACTATAATTGGATGTATGTGTGTATTATTGACAAATAAATTTGAATCTTTGCGGCAACTCTCCAAATGATTGAAAAGTTTTACTTGACAGTCTTTTGGGGACTTTTGCACTGGCAACTTTTCGGTACGTATAGCTAAGAGTTCTTTGGACTGTGCTACAATTTTCTTTCCTTTCGCTGGTAAGTTTACGACTTTCGAGTTCTGATTCTTGAGAGCAGTGTCTATTTTAGCTGCACGTTGAGCATCTTGAATAGCCCGACGGTCGGCCTTTGTTAAAGCAGGCTTCCTCTGAAATAATGCATTAGCGGAAATGAATTTGCAAAATTAAAAATTACTTACATCTTTTATTTTTGCAATCCCACCGCTACCCGTTTCCAAAATGTCATTGCCATCCAGGTTTTCTGCGATGGGTGTAGTGTTTGTTGTTAAGTTAGTAACTGACGTAGGCTCTTGTTTTGCTTGCACTTTACTAACTTTTTCATTATTGTCTTTTTGATGTTTGGGGCTTAATGCAATTTCTTTTCTCTGCACATTTTCGCCTTTGTTTTTTTGCTTGGCCTGCTGTTTTGCCAATTTTTTTGCTTCTCTTTCTGCTAGAATCTCTTCTCTAGACTTTTCAGATGACGCTGCTGCTGCAACTGGAGTGTGTACCGTAGTAGAACAAGCTGCTTCAAATTCCTTCTTCTCTATACTAGACGAAATCTTTGAAACATTCTCGGTACGTTTAAGGTTGGCAATGTTCGCCGACGAGTTACTTTCAAAAACTGAGCCATATAATTTTAGAACTTCAAGATTACTCTCGGAATCCTTCTTTGATGGAGTTTCTAATTTAGGCGATAGCATTTTTAAAAGATATTTGCAGTTCAGTTTGTTTGTCGGCGAGCTATTTTTTGAGGGAGATATATTTTTACGGTTATCCACTGAAACTTTTTCAACATACTCCTGGTCCTCAATTTGAACTACAACGCCACTTTTTTGTAAAACTTGATTTACTGACGTATTAACAGATGGACACGAGCTTGCCACCAATTTAGCTTGAAAGGTCTTCGATACCAAATTTTCTACTTTTGTTGCATTCTTTTTTCGATTACGATTGCGTTTGCGTTTGTTTTTTTCACTGTTTTTGCCCTTCGGTTGATTAGGCGGATTTTTCTATTAAATGAATTGTAATCAAATCATAAATATCTTGCAAAGCAGAAGGATGTGTAAGGCATTAACTGCATTAAAAGAAAGTTATTCAGAACAATTGTAGCAAATTAATAAATAAAATAAAGCTGTTTTTTTTTTTTTGGGAAGAAATTAAAAGCTGCGAAACAATTTTAATTCGAATATACCTCGGATTCTTCTCCATTTGAATTTGGCATTGCTAAAATTGCTGAAGAAAAATTAATTATTGAAATTTTAATATGGAAAGGACTACGACACATCGACAATGCTGGTAGTAATTGACAGACGTTTGAACATATTTATTCATTTATTGATTCACAAATGTTTTTAAATTTTTATTGAATTGATTGCGACGAAAAAATGTAAAATAATAAACAGATTTACCTTTCGTGTTAAAAATTCAACAATATACAGCAATAATTGCAATATTTGTTAAAATTGTGAAACAACCTGACACTGATAGAAATCGTAAAACCGTCGAAAGTTGAATTGAATTTGGTTGAAAAGTCTGCTAAACAGAGACAGTACGATTTGTCTCTGCTGCTAAAGTGCGGATAGAGAGGAAGATACGTCATATTTGTACTACAAGTACAATATCCATTAATATGTTATATCAATTCTAGCCAGTGATGCAAATCCCAGCGTAATTATGACTTATGTCCAGAACACATGGACATAATTCACTTCGCAGCAAGATTATAATACTCATGTTTATATACTGCGTCCAGAATTTCTGCACATGTGTTTTGGGCATAAGGCTCCCGGTGCTTGAGGCATTGAGGAATAATTCAATCCATACAAATAAATTCTATATATTAGACTTTTTTTTTTAGCTTCTATCTCAGCAAAGCAAAGTAGTAGGTATTCCAGCACACTTATTACAACAACTACTGCTAGTCTCGAAGTGTCAAATAGAGCGTAGTTGTTGTAATAACGTGCTGAAAATCCTACTTTACTTTGTTTTGCTGAGGTCGAAGATCGAAAAAACAGGATTATTTTAAAATATACAATTTCCATCTCTTTTACCAAAATGACATAATTTTTTTATTTTTTGGTTAATTTTTGGCATTCAAAAATTGATCAGTATTGGCATCACTGTTTCGAGCACAGATACCAGAATGAATGAATTATCTATGACAGATGCTATTCTCTTGAGAATGAGATGGGGATAATCGACTATGGGAAAAACTAGCTATGTTTAACTTTAATGGTTGGATTCGGATTCGGACCGATTGACGCCACACAAATGAAAACACACACCGCTCATATCTTTAATGTGGTATTCGATTGGGCTTCTTCAGAATCGCTCTCAGATTTCAGATTTCGTGTAGGTATCGAACATAAAAACGTCACTTGCTCTTTTTTGATATTTGTGCGATTGAAATATGTGTAGCCTTCGATACTTTTTTAAGCGTTTTCCATTCAATTTTATATGAAAACATTCAAAATGCTCGCCTAGATTGATTTCTAAACATTTGAACATAAATAGATTCTTTGCAGTTGAAATTTGCTGCTAAACATGTATTCACAGATAAGAAATTTAAAAGAGAATTTCATTTTCAAAATTTGCGTGGGGAATCGGGTAGGTGCGCGGTAACTGACGATCTGTTATTATTACTTAGTTTACGCACGTGATTGTTAAAAATAAAATTTCACCAAACTGTAATCATAAATCAGTTTAAAACATATATTTCTCAAATTTCACGCTTTTATTTAAATTTATTTAAAAATTTATAATTTTTTTATTTTTTTCTAATCACTCGAGTGAACCCCAGCTAGAAAAAAAAAACAACACAGGATAATTCTCGTATAAATTGAGGGTAGTCTCTGCACTCTACCGTCGGAGGAATTGCTGGAATTGGAATTTTGTTCTACCATATGTTACCCACTTCACTCTTGTTTTGACCGTTTAAAGAAATTATTTTATACTGGGTAGGTATTCGTATTACGCGTAAAATGTCTTTTGATCGACTTTTTTGCATTGAGCAAAATAGAAATAAGAAAATTTGGAAATAAATGTATTTAAAATGTCTTGGCTTCTATTAAATTCCGTTGTTCTAATTTGCGCTTTTTTTACGGTAATTGCAAACGATTCCCTGAAAGAAAATAATGTTACCCGCAGCGTTAAAAAAGATCTTAAAGTCGTCGGAGCAGCTGAGACTGGTTTTCCAGTTTATGCAAATAATGCGACTCAAACTACGCATCTCATGAGTGACGTAAAAGTAAAACCGCGGGATGGAAATTCGTTTGAGGAAATAAAAGATAAAGTTTCTCAATTCAGAGTCGAGACAGAAATTCCGGAATTTGTCAAAATGGGATTCTATTTCTTTATTGGCTTGAGTATGACCGCCATCATGTTTATATTGATAAAAATTTACAGGTGGCAATTGTTATTCTGAAGTTGTTTCATTTAAATTAAAAAAAAAATTTCAGAATGAGACGATCGCGAGCCGAGCGAAAGTACGGTGTTCATAGTGATCGAACTACGCAGGAGTTGACCCCACTTCCTTTGGCTACTGAAGATGATAGCGGTAACGAAGACCATACTCTGTTTGATATTAACAGACAGGTTAGATTGTCTTGATGAAGCTTGCATTTTCCTAGGAAACTACATGTCGAAAACATATAATGGTGAATCAATTTGTTTAGTATCTATTTTTGTAAGTTGTTTCATGACTGGTGGACTTATATGCTGGTAATTTCACAACACTATTAAGGCAAATTGGGTTATTTTTCCTATAAACTTAAAGTGAAACGACGTTTTCCAATTGGAGAAATTATTCCAAAGCGTGTGAACTTGAAAATTACCTTTAATTTGCAGACCGTGTATTTTATGTGTGATAATGAAATAAAATAGAAGTATAAAAATTTCACAAAAACTGAAAGTATAATCCCTACCTAAATGGAATTATTTTCTAGATGACTGCTATGTTTTATTTATTATTTAAATGACGGATTGGTGTATACCGACTGCAGAGCGATTTGTCGAACTTTGCTCCGTGGTAAATGGGATGACAGCTGGACAACTGAGGAATAGGTCGTAGGTATTGTGCTTTATTTTAAAACTGTTAAATAATTCATAATTTTCAAAAACAATAAATATATTCGTAATTGCCTAGAAATATGCAATACACAATAATATGTTGTGCCTAATGGAGTTTTTCATTGAAGATCCGACGGAGTTGCCCGAAATTACAGCATCCGACCGCAGACAACAGCTGTTTTCAACGAAATTCTCTGTACTTTGGTAGACACCATATTGTACATCATTTGAGATTTGGTTTTCTGTTGCTTCTTTACATTTCAATAAATGACAATCTGTATGAATGAATAAAAGAGATAGATGTCTTTCGTACGTCTATCCCCCAAAAATCCATTTGTAAACATTGTTGTTTTTGTAATTTCAACCCCCGGCTGTAAATACGTGGCTTCGATTAAAATAAAAAAAATAGTGAAATACACATTTCGGAAAAGCGAATTCTTGCATTTTATTATAATCGAAGCCTTAACAAAAACCAAACAAGTTCTATACAAAACACAAAAAAATTAAAAATTAATTAATTTTTTAATCGGTATTGCTTTTTATGTTTGAAGCTAAGTATCCTGCTCGCGCTAAATTTTATCTTCCATACAAAAATGTCTACAAAGATAAAATCTAGCGAGGCAGTTTAGCACAGCAGTATCATGTTCTAAATTCTTAACTTCATGTAGATGGGTCGATGAAAAGTCTCCACTCATTTAGCTCGCGAAATAAATGTCCGGTACATTAAATCGAAGATAAATTTTGACATAAAAAACGGAGGAAGGAGTTTGTGTTGCGTTTACTATGGATATTTGTTTGAAGGAAACCGCAGAGAAAAATTTGATCGAGAAAGAAAAGAAAACGCAAAGCCAAAAAAAAAACCTTTTGCAATGTTAATGGAAAACTAGTTTTTTTAAGCTTCAAATAATCTTAGGTCTTTTGTAAATCAGCCTTTTTGCCTTTTTTGCAAATAGGAATTTATGGGACACGAAGAACAGTGTCTTCTTCTGCTTCCTATTACAGACATTTTTTGAGCTACTGCAGCAATAATAATATCTTCTTAAATTTTTCTCATACCCATTGTTTTGGAATGATTCAAATACAGCGATGTCTTTGAAGTTTGATATTCGAAAATTGTTAAAATTGTATTTACTGATTACTGTCATGAAGAAATAGTTTTTGTCCCATCTATATGGTGTGTAATAATAATTTAGCGAGCATTTATCTTTGGTGTGGAGAAACGTAGTGGAGACTAGAGACGCTAAAATTTAGCGCGAGCAGGATACTAAGCTTGATTTGCCAAAAAAAAAAAAAATTTTTTTGATCTGACTTTCTTTTGGGAAATCTAGATTTTTTCTCAGATTTCACACATACTTTTACTAATACCAATGTGTACGACGCACAGCTGTCGGTTAGGAATTGTTTATCGTTAGAAGATTGTTTTTTTGTTACGAAATATGCATTTTTCGAGAATGGAAACGATTGTTTATAAATATTAAATATATTATTTCGAAATGAATTGTTATAAATGTGTAGAAATCAATTAAAAATCAATTAAAAAAACTAAATACAGCAAGAACCAATAAAATTCGGATTTTATGTTCGATTTGGCAGCAGAAATCGAAAACGACATAAGTCACACGTATTCACAGATAGGGATTGAAGTTACAAAAAACAACAATATAAACAAATGGGTTTTGCGGGTTAGACGTAGGTACGAAAGAAATCCATCTCTCATTCATCTCTGCTATAAGATCAGCACAATAATGACGCCAGCGCTCTTGGTTCAAAACGAATAAAAAGCAGAGATGAATAAATAATTAATGTATTCCATTATCTTTGATAAAAGTGTAACAAAATGCCAACCATCTTGGATTTCTCCATAGAATGCTAGAGACACCTATTGGGTGTTAATAGATTTGTCTAATGAAATTCAAATTGTTGCGGAATGTTTTACAATAGATGTCGCAACGAAATTGTTGTAGCTTAAATTTGTTATATGCATTTATTGCCCCATAAATTACACAATTTTCGTAAATACGGCCACAGGTTTCTTTTTTCTTTTGTTTTCCATTTTTTGTATTTCTTTTGGAAATATGCAATATTACCTTCTTTTATATCCAGTTTTCTTTTCCCTTCCGACTGTTAACTGTCAATACTTACGGTTACGCACAGTATAATATCACAATCAATTGTGAATTGGTCATAGACCTAATGTCATTTATAAGATTCTTTAATTCAACTCTGAACTTGGCTCTGCCTGTCTTGTTGTGTGTGGAGTTGATCCAATTTGTTTTCGGTTGAAATCTAAAGTAAATTTATTGTATTTTATCGATTCACTCTGAAAAGTTTAGAAAGTACAAAACAAAAATTTTGCTGTTCCTGAAAGTAAAATTGAAGTCATACATAATCCATTGAAGAAAAAAAAAATAAACAGGAAGAGAAGAGAAAACTTTCAATTTTCTCGCATTTGTTGTCACATATTTATCTTTGTGAACATTATAGCTATCTCATTCCCCCTTGCATGCATTTCTTCATTGTGCGACAACTAAACTACAAAAGTTACCTACTGCTCCTGCTGCTGCTAATGTGAAAAACGAAAAAAGGAATTTCCGACAAGAAAATTTAACTAATCCAATCCAGACAATTTAGTAAAAGGAAATTGTAAAAAGTAAAAAAAATATTGTGGTGCAATTTGGAACAAATTTAGACCTGCTAAAAAATTGCGCTGGCGAAGGCCATTTTTGATTAAGCAAGAAAAAAATTTTAATTTACAATTTCTTTGTTTTGCTGCTTGTGTGGACTTTCGTTAACTGGTAAATTTAACTTGCTTTAATTATTTTATTTAATATAGCTTGTGTCACATATCATTTTATTGCACCATAAAAATCCGCAGTCAATATTTCGTGTGATGTTTCGGAAATGCGTGGGTACCATTAAATAATGCACTGGCATCCCCAAGGATGTTTTCCAATAAAAATATCCAATTCGAATATGAGGTGCTATCTACGGGTGTTTTTGTTTTCTTGATAATGATAGCAATTTCTATAAAAAATGGTTTGCTTCAAACATTTCGTTAGGCCTTTAACAAAACTATCTGTCCTTTAAATACTTACAATTATAATTTTTATTTGCGTTTCCTGAATGCTTCGGTTCTATTGCTTTTTATGAACAGCCACGTGAACTTAAAATGACCTTCCTTTTTAGTTTCTTTATAATTTGCAAGATCTGTGCAAATCATTTCCGCAGATACACATCTCAAAAAGTTTTTATATTATTTATTTTGAAAATCTGGGACAAGCTATAACAAATTGATTTATTTCTGCAAAAAATATAACTATCAAATTTTAGACAGAAGATGTCCCGTCAATCTTCCTATGGGACTGGGCTCAAACATACTAATCTTGAAGAAATATGGACAGATCTCGAGCAAGGTATAATACACATATTCCAGCCCGTTTGTGGTTTACCCGGTCGTCGCTACATGCAGCTATACACCTATGTCTATGACTATTGTACTAGTGTCAACCCAACGAGTAGCCGTTCCACATCATCATCGGCATCCAATTCTGGAAACAACAAGTCCAGCAAAAAGAACGCTATTACTATGCCAACTGGTGGGGCACAGTTAGTGGGCCAAGAACTATATAAGAGGTTAAGAAAATTCCTGGAAAATTACTTAACACAGCTTTTGGTTGACTTTGATTTGATTGACGAAGCTGTACTGCAATTTTATACAAAGCAGTGGGTTGCTTATCAATTTTCAAGCACTGTTTTAAATGGGATTTGTGCCTATCTCAATCGACATTGGGTGAAGCGAGAGTGTGAGGAAGGTAGAAAGGATATCTATGAAATATACAGACTAGCTTTGGTCACATGGAAAAATCATCTGTTCAAGGATCTTAATAAGCAGGTTACGAATGCAGTTTTGAAACTGATTGAAAAAGAGCGAAACGGTGAAAGCATCAATAGGGGACTAGTTTCTGGTGTAATCAATTGTTACGTCGAGCTGGGTCTGAACGAAGATGATGATCCAATAGCGGGGAAAGGAAACAATTTGCTTGTATACAAAGAAAGCTTCGAGAACAAATTTATTGAAGATACAGAGAGATATTACACAAGAGAAAGTGTGGAGTTTCTGCGTGAAAACTCTGTTACAGAATACATGAAACGCATTGAGCAACGTTTAAACGAAGAAAAGAAACGAGTTCAAATGTACTTACACGAAAGCACTCATGATCGTTTGGTGAGCACATGCGAGCGGGTACTAATTCAAAAGCATTTAGAGATCTTTCGCGCTGAATTCCAAAACCTATTAAACTCTGATAAGAACACTGATCTGCGGCGAATGTACTCGCATGTAGCTAGAATACCTGAGGGATTAGTTGAACTCAAAGCGATACTTGAAGAACACATATATAATCAGGGAATGTCTGCGATTGAGAAATGTGGCAACACTGAGGCGAGTAACGATCCGAAAACATATGTTCAGACTATTCTCGAAGTGCATAAGAAGTACAATGCGTTGGTTTTGACTGCTTTTAATAATGACAATGGATTTGTTGCAGCTCTCGATAAGGCTTGCGGCAAGTTTATTAATACCAATGTGGTAACTATCGCAAGTAGTGCCAGCAAAAGTCCTGAATTGCTTGCTAAATATTGTGATTTACTGTTGAAAAAATCCAGCAAAAATCCCGAAGAGACTGAACTCGAAGACAACCTGAACCAGGTGATGGTAGTGTTCAAATACATTGAAGATAAGGATGTTTTCCAGAAATTTTATTCAAAAATGCTGGCAAAACGCTTGGTAAACCACACGTCTGCCTCAGACGACGCGGAGGCATCGATGATCTCGAAACTGAAGCAAACTTGTGGCTACGAATATACAATCAAGTTGCAGAGAATGTTCCAAGACATTGGAGTCTCAAAGGATCTTAACGATAATTTTAAGAAGCACTTGCAGCTGACGAATACACCGACTGAGATTGATTTTAGCATTGAAGTGCTTTCCAGTGGATCCTGGCCATTTAATCAGAGTAGTTCGTTCTTGCTTCCCTCTGAGTTAGAGCGTTCTGTTCAACGATTTAATAATTTTTATGCAGCTCGTCATTCTGGGCGTAAACTCAATTGGCTTTACCATATGTGCAAAGGAGAGTTGGTAACAAATTGTTTCAAAAACAAATACACACTTCAGGCAAGTACCTTCCAAATGGCAGTTTTGCTCCAATTCAATGACCAGACTAAGTTTACCGTTCAACAACTTGGTCAGAACACTGAAATTCAACAAGAGAACCTAATTCAGGTCCTGCAAATCCTATTGAAAGCCAAATTGCTCAACTCTACGGATGATGAAGCCAATATAACGGCATCTAGTGTTATGGAACTATTTTTGGGGTACAAAAACAAAAAGTATCGGATCAACATTAATCAACCATTAAAAACAGAGCTGCGCGTGGAGCAAGAAGCCGTTCACAAACATATCGAAGAAGACAGAAAACTGCTAATTCAAGCTGCAATTGTGCGCATCATGAAAATGCGGAAGAAGTTGAATCACACACAATTGATTGGAGAAGTTCTGAATCAATTGTCGACCAGATTTAAGCCCAAGGTACCAGTTATTAAGAAGTGCATTGACATCCTAATAGAAAAGGAATATTTAGAGCGGATGGAAGGACAAAAAGATACATATAGCTACTTGGCGTAATTTTTTTTTAATATGATAATTATAACCTTTTTTTTAATTTTAAATCTAAACTTGTAGCTCTTTTATTAAAAAAAATATATTTACTCTATTAAATTTTAAATTAAATATAAATAAACGTATGTAAAATTAAGTAAAATCACTTGTCTAAAATGAGAGAATTATTTTCAAAAAAATAAAAATACAATATTGGAAATAACTAACGAATATTTTAATCGTGGTATTGAAAACGTTACTGTGCCGAGTGTATTCAGGGTATTCAGGTTATGTACAGCAAACGAAAACTAAACGCTTTATTACCTAAAAAAAACTGTCAGAAAGCACCTATCCATACCATATACAAATTAAAATTAAAAATATCCAATCCTGAGGTCGAATCGTTCGTAAGCGAGCATTACGTGACGGCAATTTGTATTTGTTTCGCATCTAAAACGAACTATTTCGTGAACGTATAGCTTGTTCAAGGAAGTGGCGATTTCTAACCTTTTTGCGAAAACCAGCCTTTTACCACGTCAGTGCCATTAGTAAGTAAGAACAAATGAAAAGCACTTTAAGACTTGGAATTTGCTATTCATCTTACATTATGTTTTGTCAATGGCGTCAGGTTACAAAATGCAAATAACGTTTTTATAAAATTAGGATATTTTTTTTTATTTAAATAATGTTATGGTTAGATTCTAAAACTTAATTTTGAGATCTTAAATACTGCATATAAATATAGGTAGTTTTTGTAGATAACACATATTTTGATTTTGATTATATGTAAAACCTAACAAATCAAACATTCACTTTTAGGGAAACGATAGAAAAGTACTTTTATAGGCTGACCAGCACTAGTAGTTATGAAAAACAACAATTAACTACAAAAAATAGTAATTAATTTCGTTCCGCTCAATTTTTTGTAGTATTTATTTTAAAAATAAAATATCTTATCCCAAGATTATGAAAAAAAATGGCTATAATGACAAAAAATTGTCTTAATATGTCTGTTCCCTAACGATACTGCGTTTGAACACATTTGTCAAATTAAGTCAAACTTCGGTCCCTTCTATTCAACTTTTGGGTAAGGGAACGAAGTTTAACTAATGTGTTTGAATGCATTATCGTTATGGAACAGACCTAATGTCTAAGGTCCAAAACAAAAGTAAAATGATACAACATGAAAAATATGGCTTCAAATGGAAAAACATTTAGCTATTCCTCGTCTTCTAGTTGAATTGTTTTTGTTTGGAATCGCATACGCTTTGTGTTCTTTATAATTCCATTAGTTAGTAGGTTTTTCCCTTGCCCAACTCCTGGCAATGTTGACCACAAGCGTTTCAGTCGGACTACAGCTATTGAATTGAAGTCGAATTTTTGTCCATTGTCGAATTTTCTTAAAATAATTTTTGGAATCCTGTCTACAATAAGACTAGAGCAGCCACGTTTCTGCAGAGGTAGATCAGTATCGGATGGATTAAAGTCCGTTGATTCAGTGGATTTTCTATAAAAAAGGAAATATATAATATACGTATACTCATACTGTTCACAATTAACGAATTATTGATGTATTGGCAGCGGGTGGCTATACAGAAATGAATGTCTCCATTGTTACTTTGCTTATTAAATTCATTTCAAACGTCATTATTTTATGTACTTTATAAAACTGTTCTTTAATTAAATTGAGTTATAACAAATGTGCGAAACAAAATAGACTTCATGTTAAATCTAGGTTTTTATTTAATGAATTGTTTATTTACTTACCTTTTACTGTAACTATATTTGTTAATTGTTGGTGCCGGTGCTGGATAGACTTTATCAGGATCTTCCGGATGAGCTCCATAGTCATTTCCCTGTAACCAATTCTCATAGCGCTCAGGTTGAAATCTTTTGACAAATGTTTCCATAGAAATTTTGACCATGTCTTTTCGACAATGACAAATACTGGCTCTTTTACCATATTCAATCCATCTCTTCGTGGCGAAGTTAGTTGATTCGGCTCCATTAAAACCATGATTGAAACCAGCATGATACCCAAAGGGAAATGTTATCATTATCTCACCTGCCTCCTGAGTGATTTTGTTAAATGGTATTTTATTTTGTCGCAGTACTTGCGGACTTATTAATGTCATTTTATGTCTAAGATGAGCATTGCAGCTTTGGTAGTTCTCATAGAAAATGCGATTTACGAGCTTCTCCAGCCGCTTTCCATAAGCAGGTGGAATCGCATACCATGTTTTCGGAGCTCCAAAATGTAAATAATTGATTGAATATAAATCCATGTCTTCCGTGTGCCAAGCAAATGTACTTTTCCACATTCCAAAATAAAGGTATGCAGTATTGACACCATCTATTTCAATGCCATAGTCCTTGTTCACATAATCTAGTATTGTTTCTAGCTTGTCGATGTTCCACTCCTTGACATCAGAGTCAGTTAATGAGCCTTTAACATCAGCTGCATAAAGCGGTGCAATGTATGTGACGTTCTTCCAATACTTCCTTTCTAGATCATCGTAGTCAAAATGTTTAGGAGTCTGATATCGCTCTGATTCGGCAAGTTCTTTAAATTGGCGGAGCGTCATTGTTCGTTTTTGGACATTTATTTGCTGATATTCACCTTGTTTTCCTATAACATATCCATGCAGTATAATTTATTTGGAGTACAGGCGAAAACCCTTGCTCACCTGAGACCACTTGGCAAATAGGAGCCGGTATTGTCATATTTATCTCTTCAATCGAATAGCCGGATTTACGAGGAACCCATTCGGGTGGCGGTATTACCTTTACGAGGCCTGCGTGATGAGCTCCACGTTCTTCCATATAATCGACATAAGCAGAAAAGTTTTGGAACTCTTCATAAGTGGGGCGAAAAGTCATTATGCGGGTAGTTTTTTTGCTTTCGCTGTTCGAGTCTGACGAATGGATGGACATTTTGCATTTGTGATTTTTCAAAGTATTAACGCAATTGTATTTTATTTAATATTATAGTAGGGTGATTAAAGATTAAAAAATATATATTCTTTGTTTGTTTTCCCACATAGAGGAAAAATATATTTATTATTTTGGCATTTCGCTTTTCAAATTTCATGTGTATCGAGTTCCGAGATATCATTTATTCCATTTACTGATAATATAGTTATCTCTTTTTGGTTCTTGTGGTAAGCCTACATTGAGGTATTGCCTACAAAATGACGGCCAAAATGAAACATATCGTTTTGAATTTGGCTTTTCAGATTTTGATATGAGATTTCAGATTTCGACTGCCAAATCGAACATAAAATCAGAATTTTATTGCTTCTTGTGTGTATTGAGTTGGCCGAAAAAATATTTTTTTTCACTTGCACTGGAAATCCATTTCAATTGATTTTTACACATTTATAATAACTCATTTCGAAATAATTCAACAAAAAAAATCGTTTCCATACTCGAAAAAATAATAATTCAGTCAAAAAAGCAATCCTTCCAAAGGTAAACAACTCGTAACTGCCAGCTGTGTGTCATCCACATTGGGATTAGTGAAAGTATGTGTGAAGTCTGAGAAAAAAATCGAGATTTCTCCAGAGTCAGATCAAAAAAAAAAATAGATTTTTTTTTGGCAAATCGAACATGAAAAGCAATCTCAATCAAATCGAACAACCCGAAATTGTGATAATTGAAAAAAAATTAAACAATTCAAAAGTTTAAAGCCACAATCACATTCAGGAAAATATTAAAGAAGTTAGAAAAGTAGATAATAGCCCTGTTTTTTTGAGCTTCGATCTCAGCAAAGCAAAGTAAAGTAGGATTTTCAGCACACATTTTATAACAACTACTGCGAGTCTCGAAGTGTCAAGTAGAGCGTAGTTGTTGTAATTGCGTGCTGAAAATCCTACTTTACTTTACTTTGCTGACATCGGAGCTCAAAAAAACAGGGCTAATATAAAAACACATGTATAAGCAAGCGACATCTATTGTTATGAATTATCTCCAAAAGCTCTATTTTGACACTTGAAAAATTTTCGATTTTTCCCTAAAGCTCTCTTTTGACACTTTGAAGATGTCAACAAATTTTTTTTGATTTAAATTATCGTGCTGTAAATACTTGGATTTGTTAAAAAGTGTTTCCCCATCGCAACTCTGAAACTGTGAGTAGTTTTGTTATTACGTACCTGAATATTTAACAAGAAAATAAACTTTGGTGTACAATGTAGGTGACTGGATTGAAAAAATTAGAAAGATTAGCAGAAAACGTTTTAACTATAGCCAAAATAGTTGATGTAGTCGAAGGTGCGACTAAAATACAGCGCAGATGGTGTGTTCATCCTTTGAATGAAAACCGAAAAGGTCAAGGAGACTACGAGTAAGATTTTCAGCACACGGTTACAACAACTACTGCGAGTCTCGAAGTGTCAAGTAGATCTTAGTTGTTGTAATTGCGTGCTGAAAATCCAACTTTACTTTGCTTTGCTGAGATCGAAACTCCAAAAACAGGGCTATTATATATTATTAAAAGGCGAATAATTTTATTTGTTTGGTTAATAAAACTACCCAAAAACGATGTTTTATATACTAGAAACCTATTGGGACAAACATGGTTATGTATTTACCTCTTTTCGATATCATTAAGATCGATTTCATGTGTACCTACCTAAATTTTTCTTAAATGATAAAGTAGAAAAGTTTTCCTGCGACACTTGGTGGATAAAAAAGGAATATGTAGAGACCTATAGAATTGTTACGTCTGTTTATATTGCAAAGGACTTGGATAAGGATTAGGTGTGTTTTCATGTAAGAAAATTATTTATTTATCTATTAAAAAAACAACTAATTGAAAACAAACTTAATTTGCAAGTATAAGTAGCTACTACTTTTCCGAAATTTGTATAATTTAAGCGCGAGCAGCATACTAGGCTTAAATAATAAATTTGCTTTTGTTTATCGGCCTTACTAATAATCAAACACTAATGTCGACGATTAGCTGGTTGCCAGCTTTAGTAAAAATGTACAGCATTAGTGAAACGGTACCAATAAACAATTAGACCTCCACATTTGCTAGTGCGACAACTTTCTTAGAAACTATTACATTTTTTGTCATCGCAGAATTCAAATTTCATAATTTGTTTTCGTGAAAAACAAGGTCAATGGTTTATTTCGCAACGAGGATTTTGTTCTAAGAAAAGGAATATTTAAATTGCAAATTAATTTGCCCAACAGATTTCTTTTAAAGGCTTTTTGAAGCTTATTATAAGCAAAAAACGAAACAAAAAATAGGAAATGCACAAAATATCCGCTGATATGTCAAATATCGTATGCAAATCAGTAATGCCCTATTGTTCGATCGGACACAATTTGCGGTACTTTTTATAGTACGCTTTCGTTTGTTTTCTAATACGTCACGATTGATTTATGAGTGAATTTGTGTCGTAATAAGGTCTCTTTTAAATTATACAATAAACGGAACACAGTTTATTAGAATGCTTTGATTTATTCGTTGGCTGATAATGCAAATCAAAACTTATTGGTAGTCTAAAGATCACATTTAGATCGTTAGCAAGTGAATATTTTCGAAAGAAATATTAACCTGCTTATTCATTTCCGTTTGCAAAACAGTACTTGTAAAAGTATATGGAGGTGTGAAAATAAATACAATTTGATCTTTTAAAAATTATATATATATTACTTATATTACTTAATTCGGAGAAAAAATATAAAGCCGTGGACATTCTTCTACATATACATAAACCGTCATGTTTTCTCCTAGATGAATTCTCACCAAGTAATACAGAACTTTGTACATCTTAAATTCGCATATACTACCTGATATTCCTCCAGCAGTTCCCAAATTTATTATTTCGCGTGGATTTTGCTGAATGCTGACAATTCTTTTATCTATATTTTCCGCGAAGTCAACCTTTTCACAACAACCATTTCCACACCAATATTTGAGACCTTCATCCAAAATCTACCTGCCGCCTAAGGTACTGAGAATTGTAAAAAAAAAGTATTCAGGTATGAGCTGTCCAATATTAAATGAACAGATATTTTATTCTCTTAGCGACTGCTCTCAAGAAATTCTTGGAAAGATCCGAAACTGATATCAAATTTCTTTTTTACTCAGCATGCATTCGTTACAAACTAAAATGAAAATCAATCATAAAGCAAGCACTATCGGTTAAACAAGGTAAAGCAGAGAAAAGCAATAACCATTTCTTTTAACCAAAATATTGGAAGTACATATTTTAACCTAAATATTAATAAACGCTGCGTAAGAGTTATCAACTCGTTATTCAGCAGTTATGTCAAATTTTTGTATGCTATCTGATGCCTACTAGCTAACTTACTTGCGCACATTTTTGTTTATTAATACTGGGGTAAGTGTTTAGAGAAATAAAACAAAAAATTATTTTTCAATTTTGTGCATACATTTGTACAAATTTGTGTTTGCTGGACTTGAAAACCACTTGCATTGTTGTATTCCAACGAATAAAATCAGAAAACATTAACTATTTACTAAAATATGTTTATAATTATAAACGGTCAGGCTGAACAACAGCGTATGTGAATTTGCTCCTATTACGAAATTCCATACCATCATTTAGGATAGTTGGGCAACACTCCTCTTCAAAATGACATTTCAGGAGGATTTATTTAGCTAATGCCCCAGATAAACATGGGTTTCTGAACATTAACATTTAACCCTACAGTTAGCGATATTCTGGCAACTATATTTGTTTATTGGTAAAGGGATTTTGGAAAGTGTGGAGTCTTAGCGTAAACTTCCAGACTAAAGTTGATTATTGGTAAGGCCGTATATGTTTAGTTGGTTTTTATCTTAAAAAAATTGTGCTATATGTTTCATCATTGAATAAAAGTGGAAACGAAATGTAGCAACTTGAAGTACCTTCTTCTCACTAAAGCAGGTGAGCGTGATAGTAACCGCCTTGAACGCATAATGCCTGGTTTTTTGAAGGAATTTGCTAAATCGAAAGGCTTAGACCGGGAAATGCTCCTTTCACAAGTTCGGTTCTATGCTGAAAACTATCTCGTGTATTCGGTTCGCAAAATGTGAAAACTGCAAATGGAAAAACATTTGGGAAATTGCTTCCCTATCCTAAGCACAATATTCCATTTAATTATAAGAATTTTGAGAAATTAAGATGCATTGAAGAACGCCACAATGCTGAGCTCCGATTGTTTTCTGCATTTTATGCAAAAATAAAAACTTAGTAGGTATTTACTTTTATATCAACACTTATCGCACTAACTTTAAAGTTATTTTTTTCAATAATAAAATTAGTTTTTGCTATATTATTTAATTAATTTAAATCTGAAGCTAAACAATTACGTTTCTTTCTAAAAAATCAATTTATGTTCTCGAAAAACTTACAGTTATTATAATTAGCTAAAGGCGCCTAAACATCTGTATAGTTATGCAGTGTATAAGTATTTTATACGGCGTTTATACGCCCTTCCAAAAATTCTACAGCCTTATTTATAAACGTATTATAAAGAGTGTACAAAGTTATGCACTCTCTAAAATGCCTCTAAACGCATAAACCTTATTTATAAAATTTTTTCAACGTTGTATAGAGCTTGTATAGAGGTGGAATAGTCGAAATGTCATTTTGACTTAAATAATTTGTCACATTTTATTTTAAATAAAATCAAAAATAAATTCGATGTATCGACGTTTTTATTTTCAATTTGAAAGATTCTGCAAGTATCCTCGATAATCGCTATATATTGTTTTAATTTGATAAGACTACCTTCTCATGGAGTCCCAAATATCCCATCTTTTTCTTTTTACTTTTCCATTTTTTTATTTTTATTTGTATTTGAATTTGCATTATCCACAAGCTGCTAAGGTTTTTTTTTTATCATTTCGGACAGATAAATGTAATAGATTTCTTTTTTTCAGTACTTTTTTGACACAAACCTTGTATAACTAGTATGCATGGAAAAATATTTTATAAATAAGAATATTCGGAAGGGTGTATAAGGGCTGTGTAGATTCTTATACACTGCACAACTATACAGGTGAATAAGCGTATTTAGCAAATTCTAATAAATAAGGCTGCTAATTTATAGAATATTTTTCCATGTATACCTATACTAGTTATACAGGGCTTGCGTCAAAAAGGTACTAAAAAGGAGAAATCTAATACATTTATCTGTCCGAAAAGATAAAAAAAAGCTAAGCAGCTTGTGAGAAATGCAAATTCAAATACAAAAGTAGTTAAAAAATTTAAAAGTAAAAAAAAGGTGTGAGATTTAAGACTCCTATGAAACGGTAGTCTTATAAATACAAATTAACAAATTTTGGTCTCGCGGTCAGGGTTACTGTTGTGCGACTAAAGTTGAAAATTGACTTTTTTCCTGCACAATTGTTTTTATTTTGTCCTATTTTATTTAGAATTTGACTCTTCGAATTGCAATCGTCCCCATTGCAAGTAATAAGCTTTCAGCCTTATTTATTAGAATTTGCTAAACACGCTTATACACCTGTATAGTTATGCAGTGTATAAGAATTTATACAGCCCTTATACACCCTTCCAAAAATTCTTATTTATAAAACATTTTGCCATGCATACTAGTTATACAGGGCTTGTGTCAAAAAAAGTATTGAAAAAGAGAAATCTATTACATTTATCTGTCCGAAATGATAAAAAAAACCTAAGCAGCTTGGTGGAAATGCAAATTCAAACACAAATAAAAATAAAAAATGGAAAAGGAAAAAGAAAAAGATGGGATATTTGGGACTCCCATCATTAAATTAAAAATATCTCATGTCTGCCCATATTTCTAAGCTAACTTATCGAGGATACTTGCAGAATCTTAACTGAAAATAAAAACGTCGATACATCGAATTTATTTTTGATTTCATTTAAAATAAAATGTGACAAATTATTTAAGTCAAAATGACATTTCGACTATTCCACCTCTATACAGGCTCTAAACAACGTCCAAGTGCGTTTAGCTTATACAAGCTCTGTACAACGTTGAAAAATTTTTATAAATAAGGTTTTTGCGTTTAGAGGCCTTATAGAGCGTGCATAACTTTATACACTCTTTATAATACGTTTATAAATAAGGCTGTTTATGTTTAATTTTTTTAAGTCAATGTGCTATTTTTATGTTACATTACCTTTTTTTTTTTTTTGGATTTATGACTTCGTTTTGCCACTTGTATGAGATTTTTCATGACGAAACAGCAGCCTACTAGGATCTATACAGAAAAAATTACATTAATTAAATCTCTGCACTGCACAATCTTCAAACCAAAAAATCAAGGAAATGTGTTGTGTTTAAGGAAAAAATGTGCCTACGACTATTTCTAAAAAAAATACTTACCGTGTATAGGGAGTTATCAAGAAACGAATAATTTAAAATTTAATGTATAAAATTCTATATGAACTGCCAGTAACTTTGCCATCTTTAAAGTGCCAAACATGAGTTGCAAGTGTGTTAGTGCGCCGTCATTTTTGAAGTTACGTGACACTCTTGTCAATACAATTTTTCATAAAGGAATACTAGCGCACCTAAGCTTTGCCAATGCGTATAATTTCAGACTGTGAGCATGTAACTGTAAAACGGCCGAAATTGGGGGTCTCATTATAGTTTGTCTATGGTTGAGGGCATAAACTAAGTATTAAATAGACCGCACGCATACACTTGCACATAGTAACCTGACAGTTCATTATTTTTTTTCTTTTATTAGATACACCTCCCGCCATTAAAATTACTTTTTTGTACTTTCACATGTATGCACAGATACAAAATTTGAGATGCCTATAATTTTATTTTCCAAATTTTTAAGGGAAATCGGGTAGGTAGGAAATATCGATTTTTTCTCAGATTTACACAAACTTTCACTAATACCAATGTGCATGACACGCAGCTGGCGGTTACGAATTGTTTTTCATTGAAAGGATTGCTTTTTTATCCGAATTATTAATTTTTTCGCATTATGGAAACGATTTTGTATGTTAAATTATTTCGAAATGCGTTATTATAAATAATATGTGAAAATCAAATAAAATGATTTCCAGTGCAGGTGAAAATAATATTTTTTGCGGCCAACTAATGCACCCAAGATCCAATAAAATTCAGATTTTATGTTCGATTTGGCAGCAGAAATCCGAAATCTCAGATCAAAAACGACATTAGTTTATGGGTGAGGGTCTCAGCATGATTTGTCTATGGTGCAAGCGACGCATAGCACCATTATTTTTTTTTTATTAAATTAGATAATATTAATTATACTATTAAATATACAATCCTTAAAACTAATCAAGACCTTATACTATTTTTAACAAAATGTTTATTATGCTATCATTGAAGTATAAAAATAATTTTCATGCTGCTTATAAATAAATTGGATATCTCCGGGGAAGTTACAGGAGTTTATCACTCACGGGCGGATTTTTTAGTTTTATGAATGTAAACAATTGACACAATCCGCCAGTTATTAAATTATTTATAAATATGTGTAGCTAGAACTATGAAAACAGATATGAAAATGAAAAGGTTGTATAAGTAAAAAATAATAATGACTCCATTTCAGTTTTAAATTCACTCTTTTCGAAGTATTAATGTGATTATAGAATTAGTTCGGAAATCATCCATTGTAAAAAAAAGTGTTATAGTCTTTATTTTGAGCTTCTAGTGTAATTTGTGATTAGCAGGTAGATCTTCAGATCGTATACAGCGACCTCTATAACAGATTTCTGTTTCTGACGCATCTTCTTTGGTCGATGTCGATGTTGCATATACCACTGACTCCATTAGATTCTTATGAAACATATTAGCGTTATCGCTTTGCCTTGCTTCCGATTCCGTAAAGGCATCGCTTGCTATACTCTCGGGGGTAGTACGAACCCGCTGTATATTTGTGTACTCATACTTATGAGGCTGTATGAACTCTGCCTTAATTTGATCGGCTGTCTTGTCATTTTTCTCGACAGCGAATAGTTCATTAAGTTTTTTTCGAACTTCTAAAAAATCACTTGGCTGAGTCTCAAGATCCTCTACGTTCCAAAGTTCATCGACGCGGCGCGTTATGCTTTCTGGCTGACTATCCAGAGAAATATTTACCAGGGAGCTTGTGGGATCCAATGAAGATTTTGTTGTAGCATCAAGATCTGTATTTGGAAGTACCGTTACAGTATCGGTAACTAACTCAGTTTCTAACATTGGATCGGATGTTGTTGAAATTGATTCCTCCTTATCAGCTATCGTAAGAAACTCGTCTTCAAAGGGTGATATGGATTCAGTAGCTTTGTCTATTGTTCCGGTATATAGAGAGTTAAAAAACTGCGCTCCAATGTTTTGGGATTCCGCTGTCTCAAAACTTTCTCCTGCATTTCCATTGGTATTCTGCCATTTGGCACGTCTATTTAAGTGAGTGTTTGTTTTTTGAGATTCAAAATACGATCCATGGGCTGTTTTGTTATCAGACTCCTTTCCAATGTCAGACATTACCTCTTCAAGTAAATCCGCAAACGACTTTTCACCCCTTTAAAATAAGATTAAAGTATTATTAAATGGATTTATTGAAACTTAAAGTCTCGAACTTACTTTTTAGAACTGTTAATCGATTTGTCATCTAAAAGCTTAGAAGCAAAATGAGTATTTGCTGTTGGTCCGAACCCGGCAGAAACGTTAAATATATATGAATCGGATTTTTCAGCTTCGGGGTTAGCGGTAACAATTTCTGGTTCATTTTCGAAATTCTTAGTGCCAGGTAGCTCGTCTTTGTTACTTAATGGTTGAAAGTTATTTATTGACTTTCCGGAGAGAGAGGGTGACCACTGTGATTCCTGAGGCTCTAGGTGGAACTGGGACTTTATTCGTTGCCTGCGCTGTGATATCTAAAAAGGTAAGGTGGTGAATGTATTTTTTCATCGAACTAAACTGTTTTGTTTTCTATAAATACTTCATCCTGATAAAGATCCTGATTAAATCTATTCAACCTGTGATAGTTATTTTTCTCTGATTCCGAATTGTCTTCGTTTTTTGGAGTAGACATTGTGGTTGAAGAAGCGGGGTGTGGTCGGCGAGTACGCGCCCGAACTTTTACAACCCGCCTTGGTGGTGCTCTAGTCCGAACCTATATTAAAAAGTTTATTAGATCAAATTTTTTACGAAGGTATATCATAAACTCACCGTATACCGTTCTTCAGTAGCCTCTAGCGTTGATGTTGTGGTCGTTATTGGAGATTCTGTAGTTGTAGTCGTCCTAATTCTTGGACCCCTTCTTATGAACGGGGTTCTTCGAGTTGTAGCTTTCGGTTCTTTAGTCGTTGACGATGTAGGAAATGTGGGGTTGATTTCATTTCCAAAAACAGTTTCAGTGGGGATTATCTCTTCTTCGTTTGGGAAGTATCCTGGTCCATAATTGTTTTGCGGATATTCCTGATATTGCTGAGCTATCTCAATTGGCTCCACAATCCTATCAAAGCTTTGATCTTGGCTGGAACTTGGTGTTACTGTGTAGACTTGTTGCGATTCAGAAACTGGTCTATCAGTGGTAGAAGGGGTTGCAGTTGTTGTTCTCTTCGTGGATGGCTTGAAAACTGGATAGTTTTGCTTAAGAACATCTCGTTGATAGTCCAAGTCATCACTTTTGTCATCTTTTTTTCCACCTTGTCCATGCTTTCTATTTTTAATACGCAACGACTGACGTTCTTCGGGAGTTGGATTGTAACGAATACGATTTGGATTGCGAATTATTGGTGATCGAGATGAGGTCGATGGGCGCTCTGTCGTCGTAGACGAAGTTGTAAAGTTCCTACCTGAATATGGTCTGCGAATTCGATTTATGGGTCGACGTGTTGAATAGTCTGAGCTTGAATACGAAACTGACTGGGAGACTTTCGAGACAACTGGTTTCTTAATTCGATTAATTGGACGTCTTGTTGGTCGAGTTGGTAATGAAGATGCTGTTGATGTCTCAATTTGTACAGTGGTTTCTCCTACAGCTGAATTCGATCTATCTTTTTCAATGAGACCATTCACAAGTCCAGGTAGATTTGGTGTGAGTGGAGGCAATTCTGATGGCAGTTGATAGGGATTTGGATCAAACTCTACTTCAGCTGTGTCTTGTGTTGAGATCTCATTGTTGTTGTTGATATTAACATTTGAGTTTGCAAAGTTTGGCCTATGATTCTCAGGCACGATCGTTCTATCTGATTGGCCGATAACGACCTCTTGCTGAGCGGTTGTTGTTTGGGTATCGCGATCTCTAGAAAATTCAAAGACCTGTTCGCTGGGAGGAAGTGTGTTGCTATTTTCTTCGTACATTGGTGTTGTTTGAGTAGGATGATAAAAAGTTACCCTCTGTCTTTGTGTTGCTGGTCTTGGAGAGTTGGTTGTAAAGTAAGTCGGGGTAGAGGACGGAATTCGAACCTCACGATCATAGTCAACAGAGACTGGAGTGTATGGTACGGTATCGACAGTCGGACTGGCAGTGGTTGTCGGGAAGGAAGGACGGTTACGGAATGCATTTTGCTGCCGGAAGTACTGCTTCATACGGTACTCTTCATCAGCTATTTGTTGCGTGTCAACTTGTTGTTGCTGAGTGGGCGGCCGTGCAGTGAAACGGTCTTCAATGTCCTCAGGTCCATGATAAACTTGACCACGAGTACTTTGAAAATCAATCTGAGGGCTTGTCGGGTAGGTTTGAGTAAAGTAAGTGCTAGGGGGGACTGTGGCTGTTGTTGATGTTGTAGTAGTTGATGTACTAGGGCTTGTAGTCGGGGGGCTGCCTCTTATTGGTTGAACTTTATAGAAGTCCTCAGCGTCTACATTGTTTGGAATAGGCTTAAATTGGGCGTATTGCGATTCTGGTCTTCTGTGCTGATAATTTGGTTTGTCACGCTCCTGTTTATAGATCTTTGGTGATGTTACCTCTTGAATAGCTTCTGGAAAATAGTTTGTCTGTGTGGAAATTTCAGAAAATTTATGACCTCTGCTAGGCGCCGATGGTTGTCTTTGGGTTGTAATTTCATAGGGGAAACGGGGTCTCTCCAATTTTGGAACATTTCGAACTATATCTGGATAGTATTCCCTCGGTGTAGTTGATTTTATTCTTTGTGTTGTTTCAGGACGATTGCGTGGTGTTGTGCCAGAAAACTGTTGTATCTCGTTTTGAGATGGAGTAATGAAAACATTCTGATTCGCTGAAGCTTGATTTGAACCTCTTATATTGTTAAATGCATCAATCTGAAGAGCTTGTTCTGGCTGATGCGAACTTCTTATATTGTTGTAAGCCTCCCTAAGTTGAGTTGATGTCGGTGATGGATTTTTTGAGCCTCGAACATTTTTGTAAGTCTCAACTTGTGGTAGAGTTGGCTTATTCTCGGCATCTACTCCTTTGTATGTTTCTCTATGTCTATTTACTACTATCGATCCAACATGAGGTTCTGGCAAGAGGATTTTATTAAACCCGGAAGGAGTTCGGTAGCTCAGAGGAGCAACGAAAAAGTATGTATCAACAAGATTACTGTTTTGAGCAATCTGTGATAGGTATGGCAATTCAAACTTAGCATAACCAATCGGAGTCAGCATACCTGCTGGACCAACAAAGACATCTGGAGCTTTTGACGTTGGTGCATCTAACACTGCAATAGTCTTGGCATTTCTTAACGCGTTAACAACATCGGTTTGAGAAGGGCGGGTTGACGATTTTAACAAGAACATTGCTAAAGGAGGCTGATGAGCCTTTGGCTTAGGTTTCGGTGTGGTGAATTGCTGACTGAAAAAGTTTTGAAATGGCGTAGTGGGTCTTATTGTAGTTGTGGGAGGTCTTAGAGTTGTACTAGTTGCATAAGAGTTTGGATCTAATTGCTGGAGAGTTTGAGGTGTATAAAAATTGTTGATTTGATAAGGGTTGACCTGTTGCACATCTGATCCAATATTATATTTGGAGCTATCGAAATTAGGATTTTCATTTCTTTGTTGGTTATACAGCGTATCATAGGGTACATACAGGAGTTGTACTTCGTCGGTTGGTTTTGTATTTCCAGAAGACGGGAGTGAAGACTGGAACGGCTGCTGAGATTGGAATGTTGTCGGTTTTTGTGCCTCAAAGGCTTGCTGTTGGACTGGAAAAGCTTGCGATGGAGCAGGTGTAGATACAAAGCTATTTTGAGCAGTTATAGGATTGGACTCTCGGAATATCTGTTTTGTTGATTCATCGACAAAATTTTGTTGTATTGGTTTGGGTTGCTGCTGCAAAAGGCTTTGTGGGCGTTGCACCGGATGGAATTCTGGAGGAAAAACTTGCTTTTGACTGAATAGTGGTGAGTGAAATAGAGATTGAGGTCCACCAAAAGCGGAATGTTGAATTTGATAAGTCTGAATACCTTGCGTATTATCTTGGTTTCCATTACCATCTCGATTGAAAGGCATTTCAAACTTGAAAAACGATTGTGATGTAGGTTGTTGAGACTGGGTATTTATTTTTTGTTGTTGAATATTTTGATGATGCAAATGCTGCTGAGTATGTATAGGTTGAGAGTTCAGAGGCTGAGTCTGAGGCTGGGGAAAGCGTTGAAAGTGAAATGGAAATCCAAATGGTTGAACTTGTTGTGGTGGGGGAGCATGATGATGCTTTTGTTGTTCTCCAAATGCAGCATTTGGTGGGAAGTTCTGCTGATAAGTTATTACACGTCCAGCACGATCTTTGGCGTCGATAGGTTGTGCCACTGGTACCCAATCATAAGTTTCAGATCCCGGACCAGTTGCTTCTAATTGCCTTGACCATTTATCAGCTGCTGTTGCCGAGAATACGAGCAGCCAAAGGCAGGTAGATAAAAGCTGAATCTTTGGATTCATTATGAGGCCTGAAATTAAAAAAAGGAACAAGGTTTTTAAATGACCCACTCTCAAATATACCAATATCAACCAACTTCCCCAACAAAATCAGCACTATAATTTAAGATATATATAACTGAGAAAATAAAACTTAAATCGTATATCGCGGGACTCGTGCCAAAGATTTTATGCTGGGAAAAGTTGCTACTTCACTTATACCTACTAGTACCGATACCGACTTCCATCAAGAAGTTTTAATACGCCCATCCACTCTATATTATTTCTGTAGTTTCTAAAGTAGTATATTTACCTCTTGCGGTTCACTCGCTCAACCAATCTTAACAAATTAAGTGCCAGATAAAAGATATTTTCTAAGTGCTTATTTTTGCATTTTTACTTTTTTTTTAATATTAACAATTGAAAAAGTTGAATTTTACTACATTCAATTTCAACTACGCAATTGTGTACAAATTTTCTTTCATTCATCATGCCTACAAACGACGTCACGAAAGAGAGTCAACGGCTGTAGAGAGTTACAGTCATAGGAAATCTAAGAGAGAATTTTCAAAATTTGCGGGGGAATCGGGTTCGGGTAGGAGTGCTGTCTGCTGTTATGTTATTTTAAAACATAGTTTTGTTGTCAGTTGTCATTTTCAAGATAGCCTTGATATAAATATTATAAACGCGAAAATAAGATTATTACCTTTCAACGACCGCAAAACCAATTTTTATGAATTTTGGTATAGGGATAATGACATAGGCTACTCTTCACAAAACGTGAAGGGGATAAAGTAGGGGATTCAAGTTTAAATGACGAACCAATTATTTTTCAAGTTAGGGATTATAAAATTCATTATAGGTATCTATATTTGGTAAGAAATAAATACATTTGCTGCGTATTTTACCAATGAACTTAAATGTGTAGGGCTAATTGGTTGGCTTGAAAGATATGATAGTTTTGGTCCCGATAAGAGGCGCTGTTGTTGGTTTAAATATTTTAATTGAGTTACACGAAGAACTAATATAATTCTACGCAGACGAAGTCGCGGGTACCAGCTGGTCTATTAAAAATCCTTGGAATGGTTGCGCACTAGTACTTATTAACAACCAACTAAAGTTTGCATTTGTATCCAGATCTTGCAGTTCGTAATTAAGTTCGATTGGCATGAAGAGGGAACAAAATTATTTTTTAATTGTAATGCCATCCCAAGCTGAAAACATTGATTTAACGACGAACAAAAAGTTGTCAGTAGCTAGGCCATTTCTTTTTACTCGATTGAACAGGGAGGGCAATATTTTTTATTTATTTAATATGTGTAGTTCTTTGTTATCTATTGATTAATGAATTACTATCGGACCCGGCAATGCTCCGTTTTCCGCAAAATTGTGCCTAAAACGTGAGTATTGAAGTGTGTCTTCATCAAAAAAACAGTTCTTCTGCCATTTTTAACTTATTACTTATATGTCTATCTTGAGTTAAACTAAATAGAAGGTTTATAAACTTTTGGGTCAGAAGTAACAACTCTACTGAGATGAAGGCTTACTTCGGGTCTTTTCAGTTGAGAATTCCCTCAAGTACCTACATATTTGAACCATGGCTTGAAATAATACAGATCAATTCTAAGACGCTGGTATTCTTGCGAAGATTGCACAAATCTAGTTCTTCTTTGCAGAACATCCGAGAGTATAACTGTCATGAAAGAGCTTCTCAATTAGCCGTTTGGACTCGGCATAAAACTGTAGATCCCTTCCATTCGTCCCAAAAATTAGAACTCACACAAAACGAATGGTTGTGAGAAGCTAGGCCCAGGGTTCCTGCGGACCTGTTGCGCCAACTATTTATTTTTATTTTTTTTTACATACTTACATACATTGCAAGCCCTAATGCAACGGACAGTCTTGATTAAACTTTTTGTGCGTGCCTTGGAGTAATCGTGGGAAATTACGCTTTTTAACTTTTTCCATTACGTAGTACGTAAGTGAAAGATATTGTATCGTATAACATTTTGAACTCGAGATATTAATCAATTCTGACATTACGCTGATAGACGAACTCAAAAAGTGGGTGGTAAAATTCTGGCCGTCTGTCCGTCTGTCTGTATGTCCCGAGGCCTACAACCTAAACGGCTATCCCGATTACATTCAAACTTCGGATTTGGAGTTTAGGGGCTTACAGAAGCCGTTTTTTTTTTTGCACGGTAACCTCAATATTAATGGTACTTCCCATATAAAATTTTCATACCAGTTTAATTTGTTCGAAAAGGGCTCTAAGGATTTCAACTAAAATTTTTATTTAAGCTTAAATAGGTGAGGTTAACATAACTGAGTACTCAGTTTTCTGCTAAAAAAAAAAATTATATATAACGGTACTTTTAAAATTTGGACATAATGTATCTCGAAACAAATACGATTGTAACAAAAATTCATTTCTAAGGTAATATGGTCAATTATTACCTAATGGCAAACTCATTTTTTCTCAATATTATCGTAAAATACATTTTTGAAAAAAATCATTTTTGAAAAATTTTGTTTTCTTTAGTTTTACCTAAAAACTGCATTTACTATTTCGACCAAAATGTAAAACCATCTCATTTTCGATTTCGATAAAACTTTAAAAACCGAGTAATGCTTACCGGTTTTCAGCTAAATAGTTAAGCAATTGTAGTTTTTAAACTAAACATTGCAATATTTGTTACTGTTTTGTCTGGCAAATTTAAAAAAAACTGTAATGATTTTCATAAAAATGCATATTAGAGATAAAATCAGTATTCGAAATAAGATTTCGTACTTAGTTTTTCTCCAGAAATTCGAAAAAATCAGTTTTTTTAATTATTTATATTTGCCGATCCATTTTTATATATCTATGTTATAATTTTGTTATAATCTCCCCAATTCCAATAAAAATGCAATAAAAGCTACTCAAAACTTAATTTTAGCAAATATTAGCCTTTTATCAACCTTGTTGAATATGCACCTTCAAATAATTGCAACCACTTCCTTACACAATCAGAAACTCCTACTTCAAATGTACCCCCACACACATCCATCGGCATATTCGGTTTATAACTGTTAACGCAAACTCAAAAACAAATTTCTGAAAACTTACATATATATCTACGTAAAGATATCGCTCTAACACGAACCTTACTTCCAATCATAGACACCTTAAACCATCGTTACTAATATATTCCAGTCAAAAATAAAAAATATGCATAAGTAGATCAGAAAACAGAAACCACTGCCACACTTTGCCTTATAAAGTGTAAAAAATTATAAAATAGTACTGTAGACGCTTCTAACTATTTAACCATAACTTGAGACAATTGTTATAATTATGTACTGCCTAGCAGATGAATAACCGAAATTGAATTTTATCCTTTTTCCTATATTCTATGTACCGTTTCTTTAATCTAGCATCGGTTCTCAGATTTGTACCTATCTACTTAGTAAATTAAGAAAATAACTAACCAAACTTTTGATGAACAAGAAAGTTTCGTTCGACCCAGTCGTGGACTTTATTTAACTTAACCGCGTGCATTCCACTAGACGTCAAAGTCAAACAATATTGTAAGTGAAACGAATGTCATAAGCGGTCATAAAAGTAATGATATAACTTAAGAACGAAGTATCTACGCTTGTGTCTGAAAAGCATTCAGACAGCATTACAAATCAGAAATAACAAAGAAACCCACTTCGTTATTGGAACTTACTTTTTTGTTATGTTTGCCCTTCTCATCCATCATGTTTATTACAAACGAAATTACAATTACTATGGTGCTGTCTAACTGATCTTACCAAAAGTAGAAAGTAGTTTTAGTTCGTACTCTTAGACTTATGAATATACGAGTATGTAGTATATGTAGGTGTTGTATAGTGCTGGGCAAGTGGGCATGGGCAGTAGTACAGCACACAGTTAAAAACAATGACACTGTGTCAAGACATAAATTGATATTGCACTGTGGCTCTGAAACCTGGTTTTTATCCAAAGTTCGTTAGAAAGATTCGTTGTAAAATCGTTGGTCCTGTTGACAGGCTTTGAAAGAACATTTTCGAAGTCAAACTAAACGAACGGCACAACGACGTCCTATTTAACAAACTGCACATCAATCGTCGAAGTCGACTAGTATCTATAGGTAGGTACGTTCTCCAAGAGGAAGACTTAGCAACTACAGGTCTATTTTTTTAAGGCCCTGGTTTACCCCGAACTGAAGCGCTACCTAAATACGTAAGTAACTATACAAAATAAAATATTATTTATTACTTATTTTATCTTTGTACAAGTCGTCTCCTACATTAGACTGAGCAAATATTTATGCCATCAACCATGTCCATGATGACTTGATCAACCTACCGTGATGTTGAATTGCGAAAAATATAACATACAAAACTAACACAAAGACAAAAATCAACATAAAATCTTAACTAATTATAAGACAATCATTTCACTGTTTTTGTGAGAGGAAAGAGAAAATGCGGATCTATTCGTCAAAACCTTGCATTGAGGCGTAGTACCAAGTAGCAGCCAATGAACTTTAAGTTGACGGAAAGATACAACTTGTCCGTAAGATTCACTTTCTTTTTGTCGACAATGTGAGCGGCTCAGCACTGGTCATGTTGTCCGCGAAACTGTCACATTTCCATTTACCATGTGTGCTTGGAGCTGGTCATTACTTGCTTTATTTTTTGTAATCATGCTTGAAGTTATGTAGGTACCATTTAAATGTTTAGTCGGGATGAAAGGGATTTTCAATATTAAGAAGTTTCGTCTGGTTGGTTGGCGATGGTGACCCAATTTTGGAATACATATTTAGTTTGTCTTCGCTCCAGAGAAACGAAAGTGATAATGATTATTATTTCCAACACGATCATCTAGATTCGAACTCACACATATCCAACCTTGATCTTCAGAAGTTCATGGGTTATTTGAATAGAAGTATATACATATGTTATACATATGGACATCAGCTTGAGCAATGAACCGAAACCTCCAATGCAGGTGGAAATAATACAAGCTGCGGTGAAGCGTACGCTATGCTGTTGATGTTGTTTTTGGAGTGTTGTAAAAGTGCAATTGAAAATTACTTTCTCTTCTTCGAAATCGATGGCGACTTCAGTTATGGCAATGAACAATAACAGGAACAACTCTGAGCGGGTAGGTATATGTATGTCGGTTTATTGCTTTAAGTATTAGAGATGGTGATAAATGAATTTTATTTGAAAACATCTTGTTGGGGTCTGGTGTATGTATATGATGGATATATGTTTAAATATCTTACTAATCTCTTTCTTGTGTATTTGATATGGTAATGTGAACAAAATGCTTGCGGTACGCTCCCAAAGATGGGCAATTACAGAAACAAGTTTGTTTCAATTTGTTCGGGAAAACAATGCTGTGTCCAGTGACAGTAACATTAAAAGGTATTGGCTTACATTTTCGCCGGTAAGTTAGGTATGATTTACAATAAAAATCTATGCTGTCTAAGCGTTAGTTAGCTGTTACTAGAATTCAAATATTTCCACTACGCCAAATGTAGATGGAAATATACAATATATGAAACCGGATGATAAAGGCTATACACAAATGAATGAACAAAGACAGTTATTTATTTCCTCAATAAATATGTAACTACAGCTAAGTGTTCAATTGGACTTTGTCAAGGCCAAATGGCTCAATGAAAGTATTGACGAGCCGGACATTAAAAGTCTGCAAACGGGTACAAAATATAATGAAGGATTAGATTATTTTTGGAGTGATTATGCAAATTTTAATTCCTTTGAGCGAGTATGGTGATGCCCATTTAAATAAATAATTCTTAGCAGGCAGTTATCTTACTTGCGTTCTAAAAATAAATCGTTTTATTGTTTCTCCACAGTGTGCAAATCCCAATTTAGTTCAATGCGCATGTCAGAAAACTAAAATGATTCAAATAGCGAATGGACAGTCTATCAATTTATGTAGTTTCAGAAATTGCAGGTAAGCGTTATTAATAGTTGTAGAACCCAAATCACTGAGTATAATAGATTCACATACTTGAGATTGAGTGAATATGGGTAAATACACAGAGGAGTTAAATCTAGCCATTTGACCATTAGACAGAAGATATGGCCCAATGAACAACTTTTTATAAATAGATAGATAAACACGGCATTCTTTTCCCGTCCTTTTATGTACATTCCTAACATTTATCTGATAAAATTTGATAAAGAAGCAAATAAGCATCTGAGATAATGTATTGTTATTATAACATTTTTAGCTTAGTAGGTTTAATTTTCTTTATGAAGCGATGGGTTTCAAGTTCAATTCCCTGAAAGACACAAATTATATTCTATTCCCCCCACGCGAATGTCTGACAAACATCTAGTTAGTAAGAATTAACTAAAATAGGTAAGGCTAAATTGAAATTTTACATAATTTTCGACATAATCCTTCTCATTTATTTTTATGAGTATCTGCTGCGCCTTTGAAGTATTGAATAAGATTGATGTATTCGTACATACGAGTATACTGAGCTTTCGCAATAAATTTGAAGTCGCCTCTATTTTTCTAATTTTTTTTATTTAAATTGTATTGAACATTTTTATGTTATAATAAATACAATGAATGTTGTATGTACAACGAAACAACTTAAAAACGATGTAAACAAAACTGCAGTTCAGTGACGATTACACTATATAGATAAGCGGACTTTTGTCAAGACACCACCTTAAATAAGTATTGAATACAAATATTATATTGGTTTGCAGGGATATAAGCAATTCGTTTCTGTTGCCTATTACTGTATCTATAAATTAATCCGAATTTATGCATAAGAACGTTCCAAATTAGTAAACTATATGGGTCTTACTATTAGTTTTAGTTTCGACTTTAAATTTAAGAAGTTCACAATGGCTAAATTTTTTCATAGAAATTTCGAAATTGTTAGCTTCCGTAAATTCAAAGTCGAGACTTTAAATTATTGCTAGTACGGCGCTATGTTTTCAGCCTCATTAAGCCTGCTTTTATTATACCGTATGAATATGCATATTTCCAACAATGACATGCCTTTGACTTTATTTACTATTCAACTACCTTTAAATTGATAGTCGGAGTAATTTTTTTAATTTTTCTTTTTCAAAACTGTTTGTATGACCACTAGACCATTAAGTGTGGTTGAACGATAGACCACCAGAAAAACAAAAAAGTGCAGCTTCAATTAATTTAAAAAATCAGCGCTACAAAAACCTCAAGACTTACTTTTTTGTTCTTTGAAATAAAAAAAAATGTCTGTTTAGATAGGCCAGATATACCAATACCGATATTGGCATAGAAGACATAGTTGAATGTGAAAATAAAACCTACACCACTTGCGGTTATAGTACTATTATATGCAGTCATCATACAATATGTTGTGGTCTTTGAGCATAGACAGTGCTTACACCAACAAAAGACGATTACGTGATAGGTACATAGATTAGATGATAGTTTCTCGAATCCAGTTTAAAATTAATAAAAGAAAACTACGATTTCTTCAATGCTAAAAATGCGTAATACGGGATTATACATTATAAAATCGGGTACTTACATAATTTTTTTTTAATATTATAAACTTTAATTGGGATGTATATTCAGTAAATTATATATATATTACAGAACAAGATAAAATATAACATAATATGCCATTACAAGGAGCTAAACATGCATTATTCACAAACATAAACTTAGGACCTTCAAATAAAAAAGAAAAAAAAATGGAAATGGAACTCAATTGAATAGAATCACATAACATTCAGCTCATAAATTTACTAACTCAAGATGCTGTCATAGGCATCAGACTGTATATTATTAAAAGTGAATAAGTTGTGTACTCCTTTTTTCAGGGTCTTAGCCTCTATTAATGAGTGTTATTGAACTTTGAGTTTAAAATAAAAGAACGAGTATGTAGGCCAAGAAGGTAACATGAAGTATTTGTGCTTTACTTCAATGTTGTTCATTAGGTATTTTTTTTATTTCGTATCTTTTTCATGCTTTCACTAGTGATGGCATGAACATATCATATACATATACGAGTACTAATTAGCTGCAGTAAAAAGGGTCATTAATTTTCCTTTCTTTTTGTATGTTGCGGCTTTTAAGTGCCAGAACATTAGCTTTTGTTATATGTTCTATTATGTGTAAACAGAGCGTAACTTTCCTTTTCAAATACAAATGCGAAATCTAAAAACTTGTTATTTGTAGGTTTGTAAAAGAAAATATGTAACAATACATAATATACTAAATAAGATCAAGCCTACTAGACAAATTTCATAACTGTCTGCCATACCTGCCTAAACATTCTTTTTTTTATCCAAGTAAACTTAGCCTTTTTCAGTGCCAAACAACCACAATTATTTATGACTGATATACCAAATAAATTTGAAATTATATTTAAATACGTGCCTTTCTTGTTTCAAATGAGATTACCTACTTTACCTATAGTTTTCGAAAAATTAAGAAGAATAAGTGCCTCTCGCTTAAGTGCCTAACCCGCATAAGTACTTTTTTTTTTTTTTTGAGAACCAAAATTCTGAGGATTTTTTCATATAAAACTCATCTTATAAGCATCTTTCGCTTAACTACTTTCCCGCTTAGTTGCCTTTTATTTTGTATACTTTAATTCAAATTTACCTGAAAAAAATTTTTTTTGGTCTTTTTAAATCAGCTGCAAAAATACAAAAACTTTTTTCCTTTAGCGCTTCCTTGTCTTTCATGGTTTAAAAATCAAAAATAATAAAAGTAATTACATTTTTTAAACAAAATTAAATGTTTTTTTGTTATAGAAACATTTTTTTTATTTTTCTTATAAATTTAGAGATAAATGCCAATCGGAATTTTTTTAAAACTGCCTATCAAAACGGCGTTTTAATGCGAGGCACTTATCAGGGTTTTTCTGTATATAACAGTTTATGTTTTAAATAAAAATTGTAGAGCATTCCGGACAGCGAGACTATTGTCACAAAAAGTGTGCGCATAATAAACACTTGCAGATAAATTCCATCCAAACTAAGCTTTCTGAAAGATGAATTATATAGACATCTCGCAAATGCATATTGTTCCAATTGCAACTTGAAAGCTCTTAAAATAGTTGGAACTGTGCGAGAATGCTATATCTTGTTATTATTGCTCTCAATATGTTTGCATAATATTGTCCGCTTTGTATACCGGTTGCACGGTTTGATCTCCGTGCTGAAACTTCATTTATTGCACCAGGCTAATAGCTGTTAGACGGGTACCTGTCTATAGTATGTGTGCAAAGTGATTACATAATTATTTTATAAGTATACACATACATATTATCTAACTATTATTTCTATTAAGATCACACAGACCACAATATAATAATGACGTTTTTTTTTTTTAGTGGTTTTCTTAAATTTAATGCACTCAAAGCTTATGGGCTATCTATTATGAGTTTATTCTTATATTCTATATATATTTACACTATTCTAATTTAAGGCTTGAAGTGAGTGAACTTTAAATATTTTTTTTTAAATAAACTTTTCCAAATTGAGGAAAAAATTAGGCGGCTTATGTGAGTTGTTATACTTAGATAACTTAGTTTTATTTATTCAGATAAACAGACCCAGGACCTTTATAATCTTAGCTGCATTATTGATGCATTCCCATTTTTAAAAACTAGAAGATGCGCGGTAAAATTCAACGTTTTTTAATTGTTAATATTATATATTCTAAAATTGTTGTCTATGCGCTACTGTTACCATTTTTTCAATCACAAAGAGGACATTTTTTTTAAGCAAAAATACCTATACAGTCAAAAATTTTTAAAGCACATTTGAACTATCCATTTTTTGTAGGTTTAATAAATGGAATTGACTTGGTCTTTGAAAGTCAATACAAGATTACCAGCTTTGTAAGAATTGAGAAGGTACCTAGTCGCAATCTCGCATATTTCTTATAGTAGGAAGATAGTCTTTAGGGGAAAAAGACGATATTTTGGAAAAAGAGGACGAATGGGCACCGTATCCCACCTCTATGGTAGAGGAAATATAGAAAAGATTGAGAAGAGAAACTCTTTTATACATTTTTCGTCAATATCGTAAAATCTGTTACTGAAAAAAAAAAGTTTTCATTTCGTGCAAACATTCGAAAGCATAGCTGTCCCAAGAAGGCGTTTGGACTAGGCATAAAATTGTAGTTCCCTTTCATTCATACCAAAAGCTTACTCAAACAATTGCTAGGCTACTTTATTTCAAATTTAAAATTTTTTTTAAAATTTGTTTACAAATTGTGATCTAAGAGATAGGTAGGTAGCTATTTTTCCAAAAAAAAATGTTGAACGCCTCTCTCTTATATTATGTGATAAAACAAATACAAACCCTTTCACAATAATATTAATTTTTAAATATTATTAAATACATTTCTACAAATTAGGAGTCGGATGCAAGTATTGGACACGTAAATATCTTGGTTTTGCAAGGACGGATGTAGAATTTGTGATGGGAACCTTTTTTCCATGATTCATGCTTCAGTTTCTTTGGGTTTGACTTTAATTACTGACTCACATTCTACGATCTATAAAGGCGATACCATTTTCAAGGTGATAGCTTTTACTGTGTTCTGTTGCCTCACACTGACGATTTCATAAATACGCAATTAACTGAGTTTGCTGTGAATGGGAATGAGAATTGTGGGATATTTTTACACCACTTCTAAGTCAATGTTTATTTGCCTCTGAAATAAGAAGCAAGGGTGATCGTAGTAGGTACATTGTGAATCGCTGCTGACAAGTTGTTAATTATGACTGTAATGATCTTTATTGTTTAATTGCGGCTTATTGTAAGATAATTTGCATGCTTATGTAAAATGAAAGTAAGAGTAGAGCAACTTGCTTGGAAATGTGTACTGTGATTTCTCTATGCATGTGAAGTATGAATGACTTGAAATCTTGGCAAACAACATGCGGCAGTATTAGAACCTTTAATAAATACATTTTATGATCTTCATGATATATTAAATAAAGAAACAACAACAACAATAAACTAGGAAACAGGGAAAGACACACTTGAGACTTGACTTCAGTATCAGTTTATGCAAAGCAAATGCTGTGAAAACGAGAAGCAATGTACATTTTCTTTTAAAATATAACAGTAGGTTTGTTTTTTTGACGTAGCTAGCACTAGTGTCCACTAGTGCCCACTGAGAAGTGTCAACTAATTTCCACGCCTGTCAAATCCCCTGCACAACCCTGAAACCCTGCCTCCGCAAATTTTGAAAATGAAATTCTCTCTTAAATTTCCTATCTGTTATACTGATATTCCTATGACTGTAGTTGAAATTGAATGTAGCAGAATTCCACTCAATTGTTAATATTTTATTGTTAATATTTAAAAAAAGTAAAAATGCAAAAATAAGCAGCCAGAAAATCTTTTTTCTGACACTTAATTTGTTAATATTGGTTGAGCGTGTAAACCGCAAGGGGTAAAAATACTACTATAGAAACTACAGAAATAATATAGACAGACTGGCGCCGTTACGCGTTACATAACGAATCGGTTTACCCTCCCATAAGAAGAATATACAAACTAGCATTCCCTACTTATCCCTCAAGTTTTGTTGTTTTCGCGACAAAAAGTAGCCAATGCCAACCCCAGCGGTCCTGTCTATACCTATACCAAAACTCATAAAAAGATAACAATCTTACTTTCGCTTTTTCTGTGTAAAAATTACAATTGACAACATACTATAGAAACTACAGAAATAATATAGGGCGGATAAATTTGCGCCATTCCTATAGTTTGTTGTTATTTTTTTGTTTCAGTTTATGTGCAGAGAACTTTCAGAACTCAGAAAGTTTATTAAAATCCCACTTTTCTTTTCGGTATTTACTAAGATCAATTGTACTCTGAGTTGGTCAGAATATACTTCTTGGTATAATAAATGTAGATCTTCTTATTCGCATTTAACTATTATCTACTGACATTTAAATTTATCTTCTCTCCTTCAACTGAAATTCCCAATAATCACTCAATACTCATATCATTAAAATATTTTTTTTTATCGACTAACGACTGCTAAATCTAAATTTAAAGTCGAATAGAAAACTTCACTTGCTACTTATACCAGCAAATAAACTACTCTAATTTCGCACTATACGAGTATTGCTCTCGGATGAAGTGTATTTTCTTATCTTCTCTTTTTCTTTCTCACATAACAATACATGATGCTTAAGCAATATATACTCGTCTAAACTTTCTCCAGAAGAGTGAAGAACCAAATTTTTTATTAACCATCTCACAGTTGGTCAATATGACAAATGACGTATATATATTACGATTAACTATGTTCTTATGATTCAATGTAACTTTCATAAAACCGAAAAGTAGAGTAGATAAATAACGTAATAGTTACAGACTTTGATGACCAGATTTATGGCCAATTTGATGCGCGTACATGTGTTTTTTTGCACTTTCTAATTGCCCCAATTTTATTGAAGAGACATTTCGAAATTAGTCATAAACAAAAAAGGCGACCAACTCCAATTAATTAATTGCACTGGCGTATTTCGATTCACACACGCAATGTTCGTGGAATTCCAGACGTTATACGAGCATAAATGCCATGGTAAGCCACGGTAATGCTTGGAATTTAAATGCAGAACGTGATGAATGAAAGTGAAACTCTATTTATTCAAAGTAATGTGCAGAGCCGAAAACTCGGTCAAGTTTGGTTTGTTCGGCTGGTCGGTAACAAATTGTTAACGTCTCTTTCCATTTGATATAACAACCCTACTTATACCTAACATTTGTGCAAAAATTGTAAACCGTGGGTTAGACTTCAGCGTAGAGGTTGAATACGTCGGGATATTGGATACTAAACGTTTGCTAACGTAGCCATCAAAGAATAGTCATGGTTTAGTAATACGTGATTGAAAGTATTATCGGAAATTTATGTGTGTAATTTTCACTTTTCATTCAATGCGACATGATTTGAATATCAACATACTCGTAAATTAGAAACGAAGTTGTAAGAAAATTGTATACAAATAAAAATATGCTCATATAATACTAATACAGGTGTTTTATTTAGAATTAAGCATTTTTGGAAGTTCAGTGGGAAACTAATATAAAAAAGTTAATTAAAAAAAACGACTGACTGTAAAAAATAACAAAAAAAGATGTAAACAATACATATTCAAATATAACTATTTGACAATCGGAAACTTCCTACAAAGACTAACAAAAATATGCATAGCCATCGACTGCCAAATAGTTATAATTGAATGTGCCAGTTTACATCTTTCTAGTTCTTTTTTGCAGACAGTCGGGTTTTTTATTTTTAGCTGTTTAGCCTATGACACTCTGGGGAAGACTAGAAATGTAATGTCACCTCACTTTACAAAATCGGTCAAGCCGTTTAGGCTACAGGAGGTCACATCGAAACAGATATATACAACCGCGCGAAAGACATTATCCTCCTTCTGTATCCAGTCGGATAAAAAGAGTGGAATAAGGCTAGGGCCATACCGTAACTGACATAATCTAGGTAAGGATTTGAGGTTCGCGTCAGTTATTTTGAAAATATGTAGTTGTTTATAGAGCAGCAATACTATTAGCACTATTTTAATATTTGAATAATTACCGCAAACATATTTTTTGTAGGTATATACTTATAGTATTATTCCGGTTAACTTCAAGATTTCAAGCCACTTCTGTTTTTTTACAATTATCATGGCACCCTTTAGTGAATGTATATTAAGTATATAAGCAAACACAAATATCTCCTGAAAAAATATCTCTATTTCGTTTATTAGTCTTTTTGGGACCCTAGGCACAATTTATTACAACTATTCGTTAGTTTTGCTTTTAGATTTTTTTTTTCTACAGAAAAATTATTTAAATACATTCTTAAAATAACCTCAGCCACAAATTCCCAGTGGATTTTATAACCCCGATGTCGGATCACAATGAATAAATTCAGCGCCTCAGCTCTTGTTTGATAATTGTTTTTTTTTTTTCATAAAAGTTTAAAAACAGTATACTAAAGTTTTTAGTAAAAATACTCCAGAAATTAAAATCCTTGATTTAATATAGAAATGCATTTCCATTTCATGAGTGTGACAAATATATGAGGCCATATCTATGATATGGTCAGTATACTGCCTGATGGTCATTCTCCATTCCTCAAGATCAATACCTTACTTTGATATCTTTACTGCTGAGTAATTGAACAAGATAATGCATACCTAAACTGAAAAAACTTTATAAGTTTAGGATCTATTTATAATTTCATGATAATTATGAGGTGAACCTCATCAGACTGCACATGCAATGCAAAGAATCTGTGCCAAATACATCTCTGTGCAACATGAGATGAATATGAAACACACACGCGTACATACGTAGAGCAATTTTCTGCCCATAAATATATACATATATATGCATATGTATATTTTTTTCAGCAATTCCTCAAGAAACAAACCAGAACATCGATATATACATTCTCTTGTTATATTGCAGCATTATTATAGAATAACCAATAATAAGATACCTAAATGAATTATTATTCCATTAATTTCTATGAAAGCAAATCGGAAAGAGTAAATAAAAACGAAGATGTTTCCAACTTTGACGGCCTACCAAGTGGAAAGATTTATTGGTAAACTCACAAATTGTTAGAGCATAAACAGATTCACAAAATATCTGACCCAGATATCCGCCTATAGTTAATTGTGTTGGAGAAAATAAAGTTGAAAAGGATACAAACCTTTGTAAAGATCCTCTTATCGTTATCCAAATATTTAGTACTTGTGACGGTTAAATGTTACTAAATGTATCTACGCAATCTTCGTTACGTTGCCAAGAATTGTCATATTGAGTTGATAACACTTGCACCAAAAATATATTGTGTATTTTTTTTTTTTTAAATAACTTTCACTATACGTGTAAACATGCAATGATATGCAATTTCAATACAATATTTTTTTTTCTTTTGCACGCAAAAAATATTTATTTTTAACTTTTCACAACAACAATAAATGTAAAACAAGAAATAGACTTCACAAAATGTAAGCCAGTATCTACTTTGTACAGTACATTTACACCAATAGCAATCGTAGCTAGACAAGACAGGTTACAAGCTGCGTCTGAATCGTATGCGTTTCGGTAACAAACTGAAGAAAAGAAAATTTTCTTCTACCTAAGTAAGTGAACAAATGTATCTCGCATTCGTAGTGTTGGTCGCCACCGCCACTAACAAAAATCACCAGTCACTAAGGCTCCAACTTAAGCCTAAAACCTTAATGCAGGTTGGAAGCATGTGGCGTGGAGGTGCCGCTCGCCGGTGCCGGAGTTAGGAGTATGCATACGATGTATATGATTTTGCTTTGGTGAATAATTTTAAACTAATAATAGTTGGAAACTCATTTTGAATTTGAGCTCTTTATTTATAGTTAACATAGAAATCTCATCACCAGTAGATATACAGGTAAGCAAAGTGGAAGTAACGAGGGTTTAATTGAATTGAAACGACAGACGACAGAAATGTCTATTGACGCAGCGCCTGCATACAGAAGATTTTCTTTGTCGGTGATAGTCGATTTTTTAATTAAGAGCATTGAAAGAGAGGACAATTCAATCGTAGCAATTTATGTTTGTAATTCGTATTAGTATCGGTATCTAGGGCGTCATTCACCGAACTTTTTCGCAATGATTATTTAATTATCGGTTTATGAATCACTTTGCAATAACTGCTGCAGCTTATGAGTATTAAAAATTTTAAATATGGGAAATTAGAAAAACTGTTTTAACTATGAATATTTTGTTTAATACTAGGATAGTCAAGAAGGGATTCAAGAAACTGCTGCGCGAAAATGGTTCTCGAAGTCAAAAATGAATAATTAATACCGAGTGTCAACTGAAAATTATTTAATTAATCATTAACATCATAAAGCGCTGTTTAAGATATATGTAGATTGATGCAATATATCACCGATGGTGAGCTAAACAACAAGTTAGCTCACCATCGGTGAGTTATCCATATTGGGACCACTTTTGTGGAACATAAAGTATGATGCCGTTTTGAAAATACCCTTACCTGGTGTCAAAAATTGTAGAGGTTGTGGATGATATTGTCACCACTGTAAATTAGGATAAAGCAACTTAAACCTAATAATCATGATAAATGCGAGTCTGTATTTAAGAAATTTCTACGCAAAAAAAAAAACAGCCATGAACATCGAATAATGTTTTTGCAGGAAGCAAACAAGAGTGAGAAACTCGAATATTTGAAATAGGTACATCAATGGTGATATCTATAGAGGAATAATATTCCAGTTACAACTTGTACAGCTTCAGATTCCACTCTATATTATTTCTGTAGTTGCTTTAGTAAATTTATTAAATTTTAACTACGCAGTTGTGTACAAACTATGATCCAGAAAAATACTTTTCTTTCATACAGAGATAGATGGGACCTCTGAAAATGACATAGGCTACTTTTTGAAAAAATTGATAAAATTCATCATAGGTATCTATATTTGGTTGGAAATAAATACATTTGGTCTGTATTTTACCAATGAATTTAAATGTGTAGGGCCAATTGGTTGGCTTGAAAGATAGGATAATTTTGGACCCGATAAGTGGCGCTGTTGTTGATATAAATATTTCAATTGAGTTCCTCGAAGTACTAATTCTATGCAGACTAAGATGCGGGTACCATCTAGTATATTATATTTGCACAAAAGTTTTCCATCATGGCAACAGGTAGAAACAACATTCACTGTGGCGATTTGTAAAACATAATAGTTTTATAATTTCCATTTAGCGCAGTTCCTCTAGATGTCGATTTCATATTTCTTTAGAAGCCGTTTATACATCCGGATTCCGACATGAAATTCCAAAGTACATACAACCGACTTTTGTACATAAATGCAGCTCGTTTTCTGTTTCTGCATTCAACTCGTCAGTGACCAACTACCTCCAATAATATTGTTGGACCAAATGCAACAAGACGTCAACAAATCAAAGTCAATAATAGCTTCCTTCCGTATTTTTTTCTGGTCAATATCAGCTGTAGTATAAGTACTTAACCCCTAACTAGGTGATCAAACCTCGATCAAAACAAGAAAAAACTTATTTGAGAAAAAAAAATTATAACGATTACGTAATATGAATAACTGCGGCAACAAAAGACATCATGTTGCAAAAATGGGATTTGTCTCAGATGCGACACAAACGCCATGCCGATGACTAGATCTCGCGAAATGGAATTTACAACGTTAACGCATATGCTCGTAAACGTAGATATGTACTTATTACGAATTTTATAGGGTATATTTGAATTCATTTGCTGTTTTCAACGCAAAAAAAAACAAAAAATTAAAAACAAATACACTAACAGGTAGTAAGGAAGCCCTTAAAGTAGCAAATCACTTGTAAACGTGCGTAAATAGGTACTTTAATACTCTTTGCTTAAGCATTTCGCCGTTAGTAACAATTAACACATTGTAAAAAACATATTTTAGGATTTAATTCTCAACACAATCAATCTATTTAGCTGTGTAAGTGTGTCCCCCTCACCCAAAAACAATTCAACAGGTATAATTATTTGATAACAACCACTGTCCTAAGACCCACTGAACCCACAAATGTCATACTCTTGTCAGATAGATAGGGTACAAGCTAATCAGCTGATAATGAGAGTAGTAATCAACTTTTTTTTTCGTGTGTATATAGGTGTAAAAGCTTTTCCTAGCTGGACGTCAGGTTTTCATTGAATGTGTATGCGAATACTTAATAAGTAATCGGGTTTGGGAAAATTGAAATGTAAATCAGGTTAACCAAAAGTTTGAACGATGCTTGAAACGGACGCTTTCGAACCCGATTCTCTTAAAAATAAAACCGAAGACATTGATCGCTTCTTGGCTTGTAGAAAGTGTTTTCACTGCTAATAAGGCAGCATGATATAAGATCGTAGTTGTTGATGTAGGGTAATGAATATTTCATTATACAAATAAACAATTTTACTTCGATTTCTGAAGAAAAAAGTTTGTTGTTTGGACTGGCTACAGTTGTTTGCACAGGTAGGATATTTTTTTCTTCTCCTTTTTTAAACGGTACTTATTGATTTTCCTTTACGCTTTGAATGTGTTATGAAATTAAGCAATTAAACAGGAAGATAACCGGGTATTATATATAATCAGGAAATATGAAACGTGGAAGTGAGAGCAGGACACTAAACTATGTCAGATACGTTATAAAGAAAACCTGTGTGATTGCAAGGCAAGGGAAGATTAAAAATATCTTAATGCATTTTATTAATGCATTTTATTCAATTGTGGTACTTTTTATCATATAAAATATATAAATACATAGGTCTGACCTGAAGTATGGAACAAAGCAAACTTTTTTCTTATGTCAAAGTATTCTCGACAAACCAAAAGCTTTAAAGATCCATTTACTTCTATCCGGAAGAATATACCAAATAATAAATCTTACACCCTTGAAATACACTATAGCCCATCCATAACAAAATACTTTAGTTTTAATCTGATTTAACAAAATGATGTGGGAAACATTTCGTCAATCATTATATTACAGAAATACAATTGAATTAACTGACCTTTTAACACATTTCCGACTTGTTAGCATAATATCTGATGGAATATCATTTCTTAGCGTCAAACGTGAGAGCATTTATATATAATTATATAATCCGATTTTTAATTTTATGATAAGTGATCAAAGCATTGGCGAATGTCTAAAGAATGCATTGGCTGTGCGATTTTTAGAAATCTATTTGTACTAAGTAAAAGTTATTAAACGCCTTATTCACACTCAGCGAGCGAAAGCCATTTTAATGATCATTATCACGAATAACAATTACCGTAGTTTATTGCGCTGGTAGAATAGGTGTCTGCATAGTATCTATATAGACGAAAAATAATTTCATTGAGTATTAACTGCCTTTGTCATAGCTAATGCTTTTGACTTTTAGGAAATCATTAGTAAAACAAAAGGTATAATATTGTTGGCGAAAATACTGTGGTTCAGGTGAAATGTTGTGTAGGAGACGACATACAATAATTATGGCCAATGCAGACGTGAAAAGTGTTGATTATTTTATCGAATGAGTATGAGTTTCACTTTTTTTTTCTTTCTTGGCTGATGTACATAAATTGAGTTAAATGCGTATAGCGTTTACCTTTTGTTAAATTGGCATTTAATTTGCCATAAGAAATTGAAATTGATTTACATTACTATATGTAGATACTTTTTTGTCTCGATAGGTGTATATTTAAAGGGTTAGTACGAAAAATAATAAGATCGGACCAATTTGGAGAATTGAAATTGACAAATTCATTATAAACAGTCGTTGAGTTCTTATTTACATGTAATATACGAATTCAAACGTATGAAAGCATTTGAATTGAATTGGTCCTTAGGGTTGTTTTTTTTATACCATCCACAGGAAGGTATATTCACTTTGTCATTACTTTTGAAACGCCAAGAAGGAGTCACCGGAGATCTCATAAAGTATATATAGCGGCCAAAGGAATTGACATAGGCTAATGAAATTTATTGAAAATGGGCTATGTCGGTCAAGTAGTTCTGGTACCTCCATACAAAATCAATATTGGACTTATAGTCAGTCTGTCTGTTGAAAACACGATAGCGTCCAAAGGAATCAACCTAGGCGAATGAAGTTTGGTGAAAGGAGTTCTTTTTATCTTAGTTACGTTTGTATAAAAAATGGGCTATGTCGGTCAATTATTTCTGGTACCTCTCATACAAAACCAATATTTGAAAACACATGTTAAAAACACAATAGCGTCGAAAGGAATCTACCTAAGCAAGTGAAATTTTGTGGGAGGACTTATTTTTACTGTGGTCAAGTTTGTATTAAAATTGGGCTATGTCGGTCAAGTAGTTCTGCAAAACCAATTTTGCATGACTTGTATGCAGTGAAGAGTATCAAAGCATCGGCTAGGTCGATGATAACACTTTTACTTGTTTTTCTTTTTAACAAAAAAAGCGATCCATTATACATATACATACTTCCAAATGTTTTTCAGACCTTTTCGAGTGGTAAGGCAGTAGAAAAACCAAAAACGGAAGCTTAACTGATATTTACAAAACAGTGCGGTAGCATGCTCTTCACAAATAGACAAGAGAGATTCGGATAAGAACGCATTCTTTTTTATATAACAAAATTAATCGATTTTTTCATAATTTTTTCGATGATTTTGATGAAATAGAGATACCTACGCCTGTAATATTTTGACTAATCATGATTATGTAGAATGTTTTTTTCAATTTAATCAATTGAATTTACAACACAAAAAAAAATATTGGAAAAATTGTTAATATGTTAATTATTCAAGACCGGTTTTGGAAATGAAAGTTTCAAATATTGCGTAAGATTTTTTAATTTTATTTTATGTATTTTCAAAAGCTTTAACCTTTTATCACTAGAAAACTTGTAGGTTGTCAAAAATGAAATTTAAATCGAAATATACAAAAAACTTAAGAAATACTTATAAAATCATTTGGCATTTTTATTTTTTTAACAAAATGCTTTCAAGTCTTAGAAAATGCGGGATCTAGCATTAAAAATGACAGAATGGCTACACTACACATGATATTATTATTCCTAAAACTATATTTTTTTGCTGTGCGTATATTTTGAACACCATTACTTATTATTAATACTCCTTTAAAATGAATAGAAATTTTGAATTCAATTGATTGCCAAAAAGTAGCATTCAATCCATCAATCTCTTATACACTGGCGTAACATAATGCTAGTAGTTACCGCCGTTGACGATTTGAAAAGAGTAAAGCCTAAAAAAAATTACCTAGATGCTATGTACCTCTTTGCATTGCATAATTAAATTTCAATTTCTCGAAGATACCTTGGGAAAATGGTTGCGCTTTTTATCCCTCTTTTAAATAAACTGTAAATCTTTGTTTACTTTACTTTGTTGTGACCGGGCGTGACAATTAGCTGAATTTATTATTGTAGCTAACATTGTACATTTACAGTTGGTACTGATATTACATCATCATTTGTAGGGTAATTCACCATTAATTAGGACAGATTTGGTACTATGCATCCGGTTACCGTGGGGTAGCATTGTATAGTAGCTAAAAAAGGGGAAAAAATTACGATGCTATTCATATGTGTGTTAACTGAATTGTTGGTTAAATTAATATTGTGTTAGTAATTTGTATTTTATTATCGAATTGTTACACATATCTACGCTGTGAGAATACAGTGCACTGAGCTATTGTGCTTTTATTACCTCTAAGTTGTTCATATAGGTATTGAGGTTTCTAAAAGGAAAACAAACGCAAATCTGTGAAATATTGAAAACGAATTGTTTCCGGGTCTTGTCTTATGTAAGAATATAAAGTAACTTAATCAAAATCGGTTCTGCAATGGAGAATTGAATACTAGGGAGTTATTAGGTGAGAATTAATTTTAAGCCGAAATTTAATTCAAATTCGAAAAAAATGCGCTCAGCTTTTCTATAATAAATAGAGTGCTTTACAATTTCCAATAAAATTAATTATTTAATATAGAAAAAGTGATGAAATTGATTTGTTGAAGGTACTCACTCCATAAGTATAAGACCTAGAAATATAAAATTAATTCGTAGGTGCCTTGAACGCCCTCTAGCAGTCAAATGAGCAAAATGTCATTGTTGGTTGATTTAATTTAATTTTATCTAAAAAAAAAAAATGTATTATTATGCTGCAACTTGTATTTTACATTTTAGGGTCGGGTGTGAAATATTTGTCCATAAATATTTCTGTTGTTTGTAACAGTTAATACAATGACTAAGTGAGCTCGGATGTAGGCTACTGAACCAGATGGTCCATGTTCATAAACTCTAGTATAGGGTTTTTGTTTTTTTTTGTAATTCTTTCGCAGCTCTGTGGAAGACATTAATACACTGCCGTTCAACACAGAATGACTAATATCACTGTAACCCTACTACCCAAGAAAAGAGATAGCACAATAAACCGATATTTGAGCCTGAGTGTTCCTAAATCTCAAGAATGTAATAACTAAAAATGTTGGCGTAATAGAAAAGTCATATCTGTATTTTATACTTTTAAAAATTTGATTTTTTTCATCTTACATTAATCATCATTTTTGAACTAACTTGTTTATATAATAAAAATCGAAGGCAATTATTTAAAGACATGAAAAAAATGCATTTAATATTGAATAACTGATCTGTATATAATAAAGTTCATGCTGAAAGGTGGGTAGAGAAGAATTTATTTTATTTTACTAGGTGTATTTTTCTTAGATATATGTATATAATGTAGGTACTCGTATCATATAGTTTTAGAATTGATACATATTTGTTCTCTCATGGAGTGGCTTACTTATGTATGTACATTCTTAAAGGTTTAACAATTCAAAGAAAATTTAAGTTGTGTGGAAGTTTAAGTAAATATTGAAAAAAATGTAAATGTATTATTTGAATTATGCTATCTAAGTGTAATCTTAAACAATATTTGTCAGCGCTTTTTGTTTGTTCTTTTAACTTAATTTAAAAAAAAATATCACAAAATTTTCAAAGTTTATTAAATATTTGGAATATATTAAATATCTATATAAATATATAAAGTATAAAGTACAATTGCAATGTAAATATAGTAGTTTCGATATTTTCGTATGTAAATAAATATTTGTGTATTAAGATTATTCTTGTTTAATCTGATGTACACGATTAATTATTCATAATATTTTATTTATAATATATTTGTTTATAGACTTTCTAATTAAAAAAAACCCATAAGTTAAATATTTGATTTCGCGCATTAATATTAATATCAAAAATGCAGGTAATTTAATTGATTTGTATTCACAGACAAGTTATGCAATTAATTAAGTTTGAGTTTTTATATCTAGAACCTATTCGTGTGTTGTAGCTTTATTAAATAAATATTTCTCTTATAGGAAAAAAAAACACACTTTTTTATAAAGGTCTTTTGCAAAGTAAGTTGTTGAAAAAATAAAGAAAAGGTCTATAATTCATGATTGTAGGACTCACTTTGACGGACGGATGGGCTCGGACTTCGGACGAGAGAGGACTAGATAAGCGTATTGATAAATGTATTTGAGAAAGTTTCAGGAATTGCCCAGCTAAATACCTTTAAATTTATATTCAATGTGACAGTTGCTGTAAAATATTTTCTATTGAGTACTATTTCATAATGAATTGAAAATGGAGTTTTATTTTGGACTTTCCAAAAATTGTGTAGATATTGTAGAAAATAATTTATTTTCTTGCAGAGAAAAGGAGGATTATACACATATGCTAAAAAAATAACACTTCCATTAATACTGTATTAAATTAATAACTGTTCCTCAAATTAAAGTTTACCTTATTTTACATTAGCGATTAATAAGCCAGATTATTTTTAAAAGCGACTGTATGTGTCTAGTCTAGTTGTACTAGCAGAATAAATTCAAAAGCAATTTGCTGCGAAGGCCTTTACCTTCCAATTTCCTACTATATTTATACAGAAGAGGTTTTGTACGACTTTGAAGGAAAATCATCCTCATTGTATTTAACCTGACACTTTTTTTTAGTAATTATTATGAATTGAGTAAATTGAAACTTATATCATTCGAAAAGCACTGGGCCATAGATGTGCACAAACAAAAAACCGTGGATATATGTCGCCATTAAGGCTGGTAAAATTAGGGGAAGAATTTCCCATACAAAATCCGTATCAGTTAAATTAAAGCATTTTAAAGCATGAGAAAAACTTGTTTTCAAAGAGGTGTAGTTTTCAATAAGTATCTAGATGTCGCTATTTTGTTTATAAAAAAACCAATACATATAAATATCGAAAATTGAGGTACGTTTTTTTAATAGGGTATATAGACTGAAATATATAAAAGAATAACAAAAGAACTTGTATGGCTTTGTTCAAGCATTTTTTACTCGGTTTGAACTATTCAAATTTGTCGAATTCACTTGACTGTTCGATCTTAAAAGCTCCTCGGAGTTTCTTCCTTGCCACACTTTTGATCGTATTTCTTCCAGACTTTAAATACGATGTGGCGCTTTTCAAAGACCTACATGATATATTTACAACTTGTTGCGGTACTGCAGTTACCGTATCTAATGTGTATGATGTCTGATCAGCACTTAAGGACTATGAGCATTTCATCTTCCTTTTTTGATTAGATCGTGTCGAATCGTTCTGAGAAGATGGCGGTAATTCACGGAATTGATTCTAAAAAAAACAATATAAATAGTTAGTAGGTGCCGTAAAATAAACCGATAGATAAATGGTTACAATTTCTTCATCGTCTGGAACTCTTGAAAGAAAGTCCAACACTTCATTGTTTGGTATTGTATTCGGTCGCAAAATTCGCCTGGAGAATTTCATTATACCCCAAAAAATTAAAATAATACGAATTGGTATATAATGCAAAACAAAAATAGCGCCTATAAGCAAAACAACAGCCAACCACGTAAGTTCTGGGACGGAAAAATTAAAAGTGCTGCAAAAAACAATACATTTGGAAAACAATGGAATACATAAATTGTTGCAAGTTAGCAGTTGTTTTTTATTTTAAACTTTGTCATACTTTTTTGTGCTTTCTCCTAGTGATGCCAAATAGCCGATTGTATTTTGAACAGTCTGTGAAACTTCTTGAATTGCTTGTAATCGTTCCTTTATAGACTTCTTCTCTTCTTTTTCTTTGTCATCATCATCGTCTTCATCGTAATCGTAAATGTAGCTGCTTGATGGATCTGATGATGCACCTGTTATCCATCGAATGAACCAATTTCTAGAATACCAATCGCATATAAGTCATAATATTATTTATAAAAATTTTAAGACTTACTTAAGCATAATAAAAAGCAGAACCAATGGAATTGTTTCTAGGTTACCATATACACACGCTACAATCCATAAGCCAAACGCAATTATTGATCGTAGCGGTGATTCCCATTCAAAGCAACTTCTGCAAGAAAACATTGTGTTTAGTAATGTCACTAATGGCGTTAGCTTTGGTTTAACACACTTACTGAACATATCTGGCCGCTTCTAATATATCCATTATAATCACTTTAAGGCGGTTAACATTTCTTAAGAAAAGCTGTCTTTTGAATTTCGCTTCTTGCTGAATTAGTTTCTCTTCTTTTGGTTGTAAAATACGGCAAACCGCTCGGACTGGGTTCCATATAGCAGTCATTTCAAGGAGGATCTTATTTACGGGAGCAAAACAAATTACAAAATTTGATAGACAATGGTTCAGTAGGCCATTATTTAATCTTAGATTATCACTTTATAATGTTTCATTATTTTAGAGATATTTAAGCAACACTAAATTATATACCTATTTGTTTACATAGGTATTTCAAAATGTTAAAATAATACAAACTAAGAAGGATAGAAGGGGTACCATACCGATCATTATATAGTTAAGGTTAGATTGGACTTGATTTGGGTAGTTAGCGATTAATTTGTTAATACTTTTGTAACTAAGGACGTTATCGAAAGTACTATAGCATGTCATATTCTGCGGAAATTTGAATGCAAATAGCCATTGAATTGTAAGTAAATAATATGGTCATACATTATTATATTTCATTTTAAAACTCAGCTAAAAAAAAGACACTAGAAGGTGGTAGAAGACCTGAAGTAGCTATTGAGGTTGCACTTAAGAACTGACAAGAGACTTATCTTCTGACTGATTTCGTCTACTTATATGAAATTAAATATTTACAATCTACATGCCTTACTGATTTAATCCTTGCACCAGTCACTTTACATAAAAAAAAGTATTGGTAAATGTTTATGTTCATCCTTACAAAATCTGGGACTAAAAGCCGTAAAATATTAAATATATATTATGTATACCCTTATCTATATTATATTTTAAGTATAACCAATTTAAAAAAAAAACTCACACCACTGAAGAGCGAATGTATTTTACCACTTATTACTTAAAATGACCGCTCATTATGAAAGCGCATGTAATAAAATACAAAATAAGTACCACTATTTTGAATTACATATGAATTCATACTTTTATCGACGAGAACGCTCATAAATTAATTGGAAATTAGTATTTACCTGAGGTGATATGCCTTTAGCGCGAGCGCAGAGATTTTTATCCTTAAGGGTGTACCATCTTTTGACGCCATTCTTTATTCGAAGTAGGGGTATGACAAGTTTCCCGAGAAATTCCACCCTGTGGTCTCGATCTTCATCATAGACAGTCAGTTCTAGTACCGAAGTTATGTCTTTTACGTTGCTGCAAGATATAAAAAAATATAAATTTATTATTTATAGAATTTCACGCACTGACTGATAGTATTTACAATGTAAAAATTTTATTCCAATTCGGTGTTAACGTTTTGTATTCCGTTTGAGTTTGCAACCTTGCATTGCCTAGCTCTAGAACGCAAAATGGGTCGGATTTTCCACCAATATCTGCCGCTGCCAATCCTGTCGCACCAAAGACCTTTACCGTCACATGACCAACATCTCTAAGATTTTGAAAGCAGCGGTGCCAACAATAACGATCACGCAAAACTTTAATTTCCCTTGGATCATCCTTATACACCTTAAGATCACTGATCGTCTCTAATGCTGTGGTACCACTAATAGTTAACATTAAAAATACTTCTCCCGGACAATCTTCAAAAGGTTTCCATATTCCATTTGTCGTTTCGCGGGGAAATGCACTTAGGTCAATTGTTGCCCTGCCATAAAGATTGTTTCGGTTCCATAGTGATAGCTCTAGTAGTTGATCCTCATCGAAAAGATGAAGATCAAATTGCTCTAACCATCGCTCTGTCCAAGATGACTTACTCTTGTACTTTTCATTGGCTAACCTATGAGTTATCTGGTTATATTTGGTTGATTTCATCAAATGAAAACAAATTTACCTGAACTTAATGTGAGTGTCGTTTAACTTTGTACCATCTTCTGCTAGCGGCAAGTCTTTCGCCTTCACCAGTAATATAGTAACAACAGAACTCCATATTTGAGACTTTAGCCGTTTTGAAGATTCGGCTAATTTTGAGTTTCGTTGGAAATGCTGGAAGAAAATTAATTTACTTTTAAACATTTGCAGTTTCTTTAGATTTATCTTAATCGTCAGGTATCGTTACTCCACAAAGTTAAATGGAAGGTATATTCACTTTGTCATTACATTTGTAACGCCAAGAAGGAGTCATTATTTTTAATCAGGATCACATTCTGAATAGATTTAGCCATGTCCGTCTGTCTGTCTGTCTGTTAAAAGCACGATAGCGCCCAAAGAAATTGAAATAGGCGTATGAAATTTGGTGAAAGGACTTAATTTTATCGTCGTCAGGTTGGTATTGAAAATGGGATATGTCGGTCCAGTAGGTCTGGTACCTCCCATATAAAATCAATATTAGACTCATGTGTCTCTCTGTCTGTTGAAAACACGATAGCGTCTAAAGGAATCATCCTAGGCAAATTAAGTTTGGTGAAAGGACTTTGTTTTATCGTCGTTAGGTTGGTATTAAAAATGGGATATGTCGGTCAAGTAGTTCTGGTACCACCCATACAAAACCAATTTTGCATGACCTGTATGCAGTGGAGGGTATATCAAAGCATCGGCCAGGCCCATGAAAAGACTTTTACTTGTTTGTATGTTATTTTGCCTGTCTGCTGTTCTCTAAAGTGAGATGAACACCTCGATGGGTGAGTTTCATTACCACCTAGTCACTTTGACTGTGAATTGGAATTATTGATACAGGGAGATTTGGATTTTGGTTCGATACAATTCTTTCAACCTCGTATGTTGATTTTTTTGAAAAGAAACAGAAATGTGTTACATAATGCACATAAGTTCAGTACAATATAATAATAGGTTTGCATAGTGTGCGCAGAGAACACCTGCGCACCTTTGAATTAACGTCACTGTGTGCTAACCATCCTTAAATAAAAAGTGCGTTAATTTTAGTTCATGTCTATCTTCCTGAAAACCTCCAAAGTAGCCACAAGATGGTCATAGTTAGAAGGACACAGGTTCTCAAAGGCACTCTGGCCCGTCTTAAATTGGAAAAAGTATGAAGAACTATTAAATCTCAGTAGAACAAAGTTAAGATTAACGTTAGGAATACTCTCTGGACACAGTCTTCTAAGGAAGCATGCCATGAGACTAGGAATAACTAATACGGATATTTGCAGGTACAGTGAGGACCTACAAGTCTCGGGAGATATATCCCACCTTCTATGTGAGTGTCAGGCAATTGCTCGGAGTAGAAGGAAGCACCTAGGCAGGTACTTCTTTAGCAACTTGGAGGAGATTGGTTCCTCAAACAATATCGGGACAATTTTCTGTACGGAAATTGAATGCTTGGGCGATTTGGTTTAGGTCTTTAACCGTAATGGTTCCCTGGGGATGGCGATGGGCCCGTATTGGTGCCTGGTCTTTTGTGACGATCTCACAACCCCATTCAACCTAACCTAACCTAACCTTAGTTCATGTCTCTGAAGAATCAGAATATTAATTAAGAGAACACAGTTTAATGAATGTAGAATAAGAATTGGAGAATGGAGATGACCGAGAGCACAAACACTAGTGTGGAGTCTGGAATCTGGGTGGAGTGTGGTGTCGGTGTAGATGACTATGAGTAGACTTGAGTATGCATTGAAAGTTCCAGTTGACAGTTTTTTGTAAATATCTTGTAAAATTATAACTTTTCGGCAAAACAGAGAATGATCTACAACAAAGGTATATCCATTTTTTTGTAAATCAAGAAATAAACAGATTTTTGTGCGAATGAAAATATTTTCTTTACCAAATCACTAATTACTCTAAAATCAGTCGATATATTGCTACCATTTGTATTTTCTGGTTATAGGTTAGATTAGAGGTTATACCAAATGTGTTGTGCAAAATTTCAGCCTTCTATTTCAATTAGTTTCAGAGATAGACCTTAGGAACAAATTTGGTCCAGTGGGTTCGTACGGACATGCATCGTAGCGAAACTAATGAAGTTCTGTTTTTCCCTTTGGGTACGGAACCTTAAAAACGACACATATTGCATTCCAAGTAAGTTGTTAATTTTAGTAATAGCCCCAATTTACATAGGTACCTAGACCACCAAAAACTTCCTTGTGAAACGACATTTGTTTTGAAGCCAATGGCGATATTAAAAAGTTCAGTACCCAACTTACCACTTCTTTATCTTCCTGACTCCTTGGCCACAGAGTTAAATTGATTAGAATCTCACCCATTTCCCGTTCCGGGTGGTTTGAGTCCTCCAATTTAACATTAATTTCTTCTGCTTTACCTAGTTCCAACTGCGTTAGATCTAATTTGGCTGACCCCATAAAATCGTCTTGTAGACCCCAATCGTAATCGAAAACCTAAATAGAATAAATCAAATAAAACACTTGTTCAGACGGATGATGGGTAAATATATTTTGAAATGTTACTATGAAACTTTACCTTAATAACCACAGGCTGAAAAGGGTCCTCAATCGGTACTACAAATACTTCATCCCAAATTGGATTGAGGTCACGATGAATTGTGCGTGATTTGTGCAACATTCGTCCTGCAACTTTGAATTTTACATAAGGATCACTTAAACCTATCAAATAAAATTTAATATATCTAAACATGCTCGTCTTATTCAAATGCTACCATTTTTATCCATAGCAACCAAGTCACTACCACTTTTCAAGTGAACACGAAGTTGGAAGAACACATACTGGCGCAATGTTGCTTCCTTTCGCCGACGTTGTTCTTCTATCTAAAAATAGAAAATGCAAGCAACTATTTGTTAAGCTATTAAGTGTTTATAATTACTTGAATCTTTTCAAGTTGTAACTGGCTGATCTTATCGCCTTCAGAGTTTTCATCAATTCGGCCTTCCATCGAACCACCAAATTGGTGACGATTTTCTGCTGCTATATGTGCGCTGATTTTTAATTCCCTAGCTAATGGTGAACCCTCTATAGTACGAGCTCTATGCCTTGGGCTATGAGTTACGGAACTACCCTCGGAACTGTAGTCGGCCGCATAGTCTGTGCTTTCCTGTTCTAGTAAGTCGTTAGGTGATCTACGCCCGATCTTTTCTTTGCTTCGAGCTCTACCCCAACGATGTTTAAGGCTATTGAAGAATCCATGTGTTTTCTGGAATACACCGGTCACTGAAGGACTTGCAGCACTTTTGGCACGTTTCGGTGACGTATTGGGCGAATCAATAGAACAATCATGCCCGTTCAGTTCTGACGCCGATTTACTGAGATGACGACCAAGTCGTTGTGGCGTAGTCGTTTGGTTACTGATGTCATCATCATCTCGATTATTTGCATGAGCTGGAAAACATGTTAATATTTTTACCACAAGATATTATCCATATATTTAAAAATTAAGCCTTAAAACTGTGTTCGTTTGTCGCCGATTCACACCTTAACGCATTCACCGATTTTAAACAAACTTTGACACATCTTTGGTATTGGTCTATATATGATTTTTGTTAAGTTTGGTTGAAATTTAAGAGAGAATTTGATTTTCAAAATTTGCGGAGGCAGAGTGACCGTTTCGCGACTAAAGTTGCAATTTGTCGCTTTTTTCGAGAGGCTTCTACAATTTTTTTTTTTGCTTTTTTGGTAACTTTTTGTTTGGAGATGTAGAAGGCGCCGCGACGTAGCCCGTTCAAACGACACGCCACGAAAGAGAATTAACGGCCGAGAGAGTTACAGTCATAGGAAATAAATATAAGAGACAATTTCCAAAATTTGCGGGGGAATCGGGTAGGAGGAGTGCTGTTATATTATCATTTTGTCATTTTTGCACAGAAAATTTAAGATAGCCTTGATATAATCCAAATATTATAAATGCGAAAATGAGATTGGTACATTTTAACGACCCCAAAACCAATTTTTATGAATTTTGATATAGGGATAGATGGTGTATCGAACTGCATGAGTATTGCAACTCTGCTGTCGATGTTATGAGCTGGTATATATATATACTTAACGAAAGGCGGTTTGTATTTTGTGATATTTAACTTCCCTGAGCTACGATACAGATGGGACCTCTGCGAATGACATAGGCTACTTTTCGTCGCAAAAAAAAAAACTCTTAAAGGGGATGAAGTAGGGGATTCAAGTCTAATTGACGAAACAATTATTTCTCAAGTTAAGGATTATAAAGTTCATCAAAGGTATCTATATTTGGTAAGAAATAAATACATTGGCTGCGCGTTTTACCAATAAATTTAAATGAATTAAAATGGTTGGCCTGAAATATAGGAATGTTTTGGACCCGATAAGAGGCGCTGTTATTGATATAAATACTTTAATTAAGTCACTTGAAGTACAAATTCTACGCAGACGAAGTCTTGCGTAGTACTAGAAAATAAGATTTTTTAACGAGTGCGGTCTGAAGTTGTCATCGTACATTTCAACAACAATCTGTTGAATGCAATCAATTCTATTTTCTTGTACGCGACGAAGAAGTTCATCTGCAACCGGAATATAATCAAAAATTGTAATGACCAACCAATCCAGAAATTATTGTTCGCTGCCCATTCTGGTTTTAAAAGCAACTTATCATTGTGAGATTATTACCCCGAGTCACGCAACCACCCATGTAACAATGTTCAATGTGATTTCGTTCTACAGATAAGACTATTTTTGAAGTGTAGGGAAATGCAATTGCTTCCATTTTCCAGAAGTAAAATATCACTACAATTAATGGATTGGACATGCTATACATAAATACTCACTTGTTGATGGTAGCCCTTCTGCCATGTTTGTGACAGCCCAGACACCTTCAACTGGTTCCTTGTGTTGTTTTCTAACAATGTTTTTATCTTCGTTGTTGAATAATACTTTTGTAACTGCCCCATTTAATCGTAATTTTGAAGTCCTGTTTGCCGATCTAGAAGGCTTCTAGGAATTTCCATATTTACATCGTTTTTATGGTTGCCCAACACGCAATAAATTAGCTGCATTCCTGCGTTTACCAAACAGTAATCTGAGTTATTTTCAATTGTATGTAAGATGTAAGCTGCCATGTGCTTAACAGTTTATTTGAGTGAAGTTTTGTATTCGTAGTTGGTATCTGAAAAAAATTGTAGAATAGGTATAGTCGTTAAAAGTCATATTTGAGCCTTATGCGTAATGTTATACTACACAATAGCATTATCCATTTGAAAATTACATAAGTCGACAATTATATGTCACAACTGGACTGGACAAAAATATGTAAGTATTTAGTGTTAACATTGGGCACCTTTATACGAGTACCTAGTGCTATGCGTATGTTAATATAAAAAACAAAATCAATGGCGGTGAAAGATCCATTCTATTATCATGATATTAATAGATGAACATCTAAAGTTTCCGTACACTTTTTAAGTATTTTATTTGGAAATGAGGAGAATGAAGCTTATATTATTTGAAAAGTACTGTGCCATATGTGCACAAACAAAAAATTGTGGGTATATGTCGCCATTAAGACTGGTAAAATTAAGTTAATGTCTCATGAAAAAGCTTATCAGTTAATTGGAAAAAGTTTGGTCACATTCAATTTGTCGCCATAGTAACTTATTCAAATATTATATAGATTAGAACCTATTTTCGAAATAATGCAATTTACCTACCCCTAAAGCAAGCAACTAACCTATCTGCGAGAAAAACATTTTTTGACATAAATTAATCGTTTATAGTGACGTACTTAAAAGTTAATCATGAGTAAAACTTATTTTCTAAGGGGCGTATATTTTTGATTTTTAGATGTTGCTTTTTCGCTTAGTATATAAAAAAGCATCATAAATATTGAAAACTGTGTTTTAGTATTCCATACAAAGAGTAGGGTCGATTTTCGACCACAAGCATTATTAGTTATTATTATTATTTAAACTATTAACTTATAGCTCTTTAGCTTCCAAGGGCTTTCGGCTAAAGATCAATTCTAAGTAATTTGGTAACCATTCAAAATATAATTCTCTTTGTTTTGAATATATGTACTTTATTACCAAAATAGATAAGCTAAGTGTACAACATTATCGTGTTTTTTTTTTTAATGTTTCAATAGATTAATTGATATCTCTTGGGAAATGCACAATGTTAAATTGGAATATTTATCTATATAAGTGTCGGTTGACATTCTAGTGCTTGACTAGCAAATCTTTCGGAAATGTCTTTTGTTGTAAGTTGATTTAAAATACTGCGGTTGTTTTATGTCTTAGTTCAAAGATTAATTTTCATGAGCTAATGCAAGTGTATGTAATTTGGTCATAATTGTAGCGTGTTTTGCATGTTAAGTACTTTCGATATAATCGTTAGTTTTTTTTTTGCCATATATGTGCCCAGCGCCTCTCACGCAAGGTGCGAGCACGAAACTTAGTTAGGTATGTGACTTACTTGGGGTAGCTTAGCTACAGTGTTCTCAATCGCAAGCAAAATTAATTAAAATAAAGTACATGTCTGCGTCACACAAAACTTTCTCGTTCATATCAACAGTTTGGTTGATTGCTTTTTGTATTATTAGGTACAGAAAACAAAAGAATATACATATACAAAAATAAAGTTCACTCATGGCTTAAGCATATTCATTTCAGATGGAAGTGCATCAAATAATAATGTGAAGTTAAGCTCTAAGTAAAGAGCAAGTTCTGTTCAAAGGCTATTGCACCTTACGTGATATTTGAGTTTGTGATCTGTTCTTGTTTTCGTGCCTATAATTGGAAGTAGGATTCGTGATAAACCTACCGAAATCTTTACATCAATAACGTAAAACTCAGAGTTTATTTATATTGCTAACGGAATACCAATGAAGTGTTTTCAATCGTGTAAGTTATAGGTGCTTGCTGGGTATTTTATGGTGTAGGCATCCAAATAAACTAAAATAAAGTTTTTAAAAGTACCGAAGGACGAAATAATTTTGGAAATACCAATTTTAATCCAAGTTTGAATTTTGGTCGAAATCGGTATGTGCGTTTTTAAGAACAAAAAATTTAAATGAATTTTTTTTAAATTTTAATTTACGATAATTTAGAGAAAAATTGAGTTTGCTTAAAAAATTATCATCTTACCTTAGGAATGCATTTTGAGATAAGTTCGATTTTCAAGACGGCCTTTCATCGATCTTTTAGCGAAAAACCAACTGGGTATGCAGCCATGTTACCCGCACCTACATAAGCTCAAATATCAATTTTAGTTAAAATCGTTAGAGACATTTTTATTTAGACTTTTGCAAAGCAAATTAAAAGAATTTGTGTTCTTAAAGTCCGTTATTCAATATCTTAAAAAAAAATAAATTTTCTATCAAGTAAGAAATGACCATATTATCTACATTGAGAATTAATATTTGTTAAAATCATATAGACCGTATTTGAAAAATGTCTTATTTTCAAATGCATCTTTATTCGATCTGTCAGCACAAAAATTGCTATGCATCCGTATAATCCCCACCTACTTTAGCTGAAATATCTATTTTGGTTGAAATCGTTGGAGCCGTTTTCAAAAAAGTGGGCCCAACTGTTAGCCCACAAATACCAAATCCAAAGTTTGAAACATTATACTTCCAGTCGTTTAGGCTGTAAACCAGGAGCCGACGGACAGAAGGACAGAATTACGCGACCCACTTTTTAAGTACCTGTCATCGTAATGTCAGAATTAATTAACATCCCGAGTTCGAAATTTTGAACTAATACAATATTTTACATTTTTAACTGGACTCTCAAAAAAGTGTCAAATTTCGACACAACGGTTGTCAGTTGTTTTCATCCGACATCCTAAACTTTCCAGGAACAATGATAAATTAGATTTCACTCATACATTTATGAGGTATTTTTTTCAAAAGGCAACATATTATATTATTAAGATAGATAGAGCATTTAATGTTTAAGTAAATCGCAAAAAAATCTTGAGACATCAATTTCTGATTTCAATGAACGAAATCTTGGAAATATTAGAGTTTGTCAGTATAGAAATCGCCTTACCGTAACCCCCATTGCGAGAAAACCGCACAAAATCAAGGCACTGGTTCGCAGGTTTTTCCGCAGGCAAGGCGATTCACAATAACGTTGACTATCCTTTATGAGGCATTGTTTTTAAAAGGCAAAATATTATAATATCTATTAAAATAGATAGAAAATTTTATGTTTAAGTAAATCTCAAAAAAAAAAAAAATCATTAGACATAAATTTCTAATTTCAATGAATGAAATCTTTTCATTTACATACTGTCTACTGTAAAACTACGAGTAGCTCTGGAAAACAACGTTTCGTATTGGGGATTTACATAATTATAAACGCATTAAATACCAAAATATCGTAGGTATTGATTGCTACAATACAACCCGCCGAATTCAGTCTAATTTTGTTATTATACACCTGCTAATTACAAACCAATCGGTCTAATGTATTTTCGATTTCGTTTTTATGTCCTCATCTAATTCAATTAAGAAGGGAGGAAGTTTTTAATATCCACCGTAGTAAACAATTTTTTAAATAAAAGATCAGGATTTCCTTACAAATCATCAGTATGAAATTTGATTCGTGGTAGACAACATGAATTTTAAGGTTAACTTACAGTTCTAAATTTTTTTAAGCAAATTGTGATTATATATTGATATACATACCTACTTACAATATTTTTATTTCATTTCAGATAACTGTTATTCTTATCCTAGGGCTGAGCCAATTTACCAATGCTTTATTCTTCGGTCTTTTCAGTTCTAGACAAACACCAAAACCAGACATAGTTGTTAGTGAATCACAAGAATCCGAGACAGATAGCCTTGCATATGAAAACTATTTGCGCTCATTGGCCGGTGAATATAGTGTACCATTTACACCAATGCAGTATGTTCCTGTTTACGATATTCCACAACAGTACACCAAATATGTTCAGCCACCATTTAACTATATATACCGCGCTCACACAACTCAACATATTCCATACAAATCTGATGCAGCTCCATTAGTGACATACCCTCAAACACATGCTAAATTCCAACGGCCAATTACAGTGCTTCCATCCGCGTCTTACCACCAGACTTCAGCAAATATTCCAGAAGTGACCAAAAGTCTTGAAAAACTTATTAAAGCTCCCAGTACAAGTACTATTTCAAGAACCAAAACAATTGAATTCGATATACCGAAACCCCAGATGCCAACGTCACTGTATGATCTACCGGTTTCTGGCATTGCTCCAGACTTTAGAACCGGTGGATATGTAACTAAAACCATGACGACATCTTCGTCAGACAATAAGATGCGCTCTGGTAGACGATTTGGTCACACATATACTAATGGAGATGGAACTAAAGTTTCGGAGAAAGGACACTTGGTGCACTATGGGAATGGGCAGGAGACAGTGGTGAAGCGTGGTCAATACGAATATATTGACCCAACAGGAAGGCCAGTACTAGTTAAATGGGTTGCTGACGATAATGGTTTTAAAATAATTAATTAGCTTATACGACTTTAATTTTATAAATTAGTATTTTGCTTCTACCAATTAAAATTAGAACAGACCCACATAAACCTAAAGCACAAATACATTGTTAATAATAAAAAAATCACAAACCTATTTCATATATTTTATATCAGCGGCGAAAGAGATGGCTTATTTAGTTTGACCATTATTTTCATTCTGTAATTAGTTTGATGACGCGTTTGTAAATATAATTTTCGCTTGGAATAAACTGGCCAGCTGATTTTTTTGGTTTAAATACTCTTAAAGTAAGGAGACGACTGAAAGCAGCATACGGCTTAAAGTTTTTTTATGACAAAAACAAAGTAAATTGTGAGAAGCCATTGGACACATTCCTTTGCAACATTGTTCATGAACTCCAGGCAAAAAAACAAATTTTTAACATCACGAACATACCAGGCATACTACCACACCATATTGCTGCTAGAAATTGGAGTGCCGATTAACTAACACTGACATTACCCAACCAAAACTTTGTAATGGCAACAGGCTCACAGTCAGTGCTCCCAGATAAAAAATCTGAAAATCTTGTCTTTTTCGAAATAAAAAGTATTTTTTTTTAAGATTTTTCCAAAATATAAAACACAATATTTATTACACAAAAACAAGCTATTTCATACCGTTACACGTGTGGTGTATTGGTGGCATCTAGTTGAATTGAGTATCGTAAATATCACTTTATCACTTACATACGACAAAAAATTTCCTTACTTTTAAATTGATGGAAATGTTACTGAAACAGAAGTTTTGCATGGGATCTGTTCGACTCACATTAAACATAACTAGTGTCGCTTGTGGTCGAAAATCGACCATACCGTTTATAAGTACGAAATACTAAAAAACGTACCTACCACAATTATTTTCGTTATTGTATATGTTTTTTTTTTTACAAACGAAAAGAGCGACATCTAGATATCGAAAAATACGTAAACGATTTCTTGTTTGTGCACATCTATGGCACAGTACCTTTCAAATGACATAAGTTTCATTATACGCATTTCATTAAAAATACTTAAAAAGTGTACCGAAACTTTTGATGTTCACGCATTAATATAATGATATGGGTATTCTTCAAAAAATATTTGTTAACTTGCGAATTTAGAAATCAAATCAAAAAACTTGAAATTCGATCAATTTGGTAGTCTTGTATATATTTTGGAGATCAAAAATCTTAAAAAAAAGATTTATCTTGAAATCTGGCTTACAGTAAAAAATTATTGGGAAATGTTATAGAAAAAAAAAAATAAATTCTATTCCTCGCATCCCAATGATTTCATCTGATATGACATATAATGATATTTGAATTTAAGCATTTCAATTCCCTGTTCACCCTGCATTCGACTGTAACATCAGTAAACAATAAGTCGCAAGGACAATTTTTAGAAAACTATTATTTTATTATTTAACGTAAATAATTAAAAACATTAATTAAAAATTTGGCGAAGCATGCGGGGCTTAGGCTAGTGCAAAAAGTTGTGTTTCCCAGTCCCATCTCCGTGTGTCTTGGACTTAAAATCATGTGGTCTTATATTCAATCGAACAAACAATGCATCTGATCAGATATGATGTTCTACTGATGACGAAATTTTACATAAGCCAAAGAAATTAATATTAAAGTACTCCTTACACATACTAGAATAATGAAATTAATTAAAAAAAATTCATAAATATAACCTGTATCTTGATGTTTACGAATATCCTTTTATAAAAGCGTCCACAAATGATTGACTAATAGGTATGTACTACAAGGTGGGCCAAAAGATCAATTGTGACGGCGCCCATTTGGCCGATATCATCTTTTCGACTTGACCAATAAAATAAAGGTTTAAATAAACATAATCAAAAACAGAACCGAAGTTTTTCATTTAGAAAAAAAATTAGAGCTAAACAACATCGTATGATTTCTTTTGGCCCACCCTGTATAATAACGAAAGCAAAATTTTATCAATGAGAATCAGTCGGCATTTTCGAAACGAAATATTTCATATTGCGGCCTACTATCAAGGCGCTACATATACAAATTTAGTTGCAACATGTACCTATACATATATTCGTACAGACGTTAATATTGATTTGAGATGATCATTTCCCATTCACTTATATTAACAAAAGAAATTATATTTCAATAAAAAGCCAAAATATCAGATCGGTGCATATAAGTAAAAAAGAAAAATAATAAAAGTCTTCGCAGCCAGGCCCTTTACCTCTATTATCTTGTAATTTTGTAATTCCCTGCTAATAAATAAAAAAAAAATAATAATAATAATTTAATAATAATAATATTAAATGTAGATAATGGTATTGTACCTAAGCCTTATGCATCCCTTCATTCATATATTTGGTATTCAAATTTAGGTCATAATTATTTCATAGCATCTATGCTTAGCAAATCATGTCATACAGATTGTGTAGGTACTGAAAACATATTATTAGTTTGGTAATCATTGGCTTTCTTCGAATGAAAATAAAAGAGATTGCGTAACTATTTTTTTTATTATTTTTGTTCTGATTAAACGAATCTGATACTATCATTGAAAAATTAAGCGCTTATTGCAGGCGGAGTTTGCTTTTTACTTATTTAAGATGATTGGAATTTTATTTCCCTCTTGGGGGGCAAACACACTGCACTATGCTACATTTATTTTTCCTACAAATATATACACACAAAAGGCGTGCATCCATCAAAGAAAGAATTGGAGCGACTTTTGTTAACAGTTATAATTTCCAAAACATTTTATTCACTTGTGTTATTTTAGTATTAAATATACATAAGCAAATATTTGACATTCATTTTATAGAAACTTACGAGCAACATCCGTTATTCGTCATCGGCACAAAATCACAAAATATAATAAGCACCCCGTCGGAGGACAAACACGGTGTCCTTGCTAAATATATACCATGTATTTTGTTTAAATCGAGATTTTTATATATGATATAACATCCTACATGTGGAAGAAGTATTGTTTAACAGATTCCCAATATTTTCTTTATTTATGTTTTATTGCAAATATACATAATAATATGGTATACAACCCTCCTACACGGGAATAAGGCAACCGAACGGAATTCCGCGATTATTACGAAACAACTCAATCGCTTTGGTTACCCCCGAATACTGCTTGTGCGTTGTGCTGACACTGAGGGTTGATGCAATCAGAATACGAAAACTTTTGAATGGCTTTAGCTTCAGGGTAAGTGTGGGACTAGGCAGTAGGCATAGGCACTAGGGAAGGGATTGCTTTGGGATGTAGGAGTTTTGAGTTTTTACATGGGTTTGAAAAGATTATGCTTTTCATTTGGTTTCTCTCTCTTCCGCTCTGAATGAGCTTTTTGTATGATTGAGCGAGCATTGAGCAATTGTGAAGTGCGCGTGTGGACGTGTGGTGTATCGGGTAGTTACGCATTTGCCAAAATTAATATACTAAATGTGCAGACTCAATAGTAGGTAGGTAGTGAATTAAGTCATTCTCCTAAGAGTTTGTATTATTTTGAAGCGAGCTATAAACAAAAAGCATATGGATTGAACCTGTGACGAGTTATTATGAAAGGCTCGGAGGGTCGAGTAATTTGCTGTTAAATCTCATAGCTGTAATATCTTTCGATGAATTGAATATTTGATCTATAATGATTAATGTTTATAGTATGAATGATTAAAACTAATTCGAGTTGCTGGAACTCAGGATGTAATGTGACAGTTGACAGATAGTGACGAACTATCGGAAGGCAAACAATACATTAACAGCAAAGTTTCATAAACCAAGAGAGGAATACAATATCCTACAGAATAAACGAATGACCAACGATGAAAGGTTTTAATGAAATGTAGGTATACCTAGGCATAAAATTCACTATCGAATAAGAAAGCGATGAGCAATACTGATTCCTGTTAGCGGAACCACAAATTACTATTCAATAAATTTAATTTACTTCAATTAGTGGTATTTGGTATGATGTTCAGTTTACACAAAAAACACAAAAATGTTTCCGAGATATGAGTTTATACTGAAAACTTACCGTTAGGACGAAGAAGTCTGATCATCAAAAACAATTTTTATTTATTATTACGAGTATCAATCTCTCAAAGCATTAGTTGCAACTCTATTATTTAATAGAATCTAGATAATATTACAAAAAAAAAAATTTGCCGCCACGTCGAAAATTCTTCTCCTTTTAATATGAAAATTTTTTTAACGTGTATATTTACGAAGAGTTATTTTTTTTTAGAATTGATTGTACATTTACTAGAAATATAAAAAAACAAAAACAGTGAAGAAGGTTATAGAAAAATAAAAGCATTAACAACTGGTTTTAACAATAATCATGGAAAAAAACTGTATATATTTTAAATCTCCAATTTGTCAAATGAAGCAAATTTTTTTTTTTTTTTTATTCACTTTGATATAAGTACATAAATGTATTTGTAGGTACCTATTTTTCTAAGACTATAGTGGGGTAGCGTGTGGTTAATACAGTAATATCTTCTTCAAAAAAATGTGTTAGAATTACATGTATATTTTTTTAATCTATTTACCAATTCTCACTATTAAGTCAAAAGCTATAATCTATTTATCAATGAAGCTTGTAATGACCCCCAAACACTAATTCAATTAATCCAATATATCTATATTATTATGTTTATTAATTCATCTTTGGAAGCTCGTTGCAACCACTCAAAACATTACCCAATTTCAATTTATCAATTCGAAACCTATAATAGGATATTTCAATATATAATAATTATAGCAATTATTGCTACATACAATGTTTTTAAAATGAGCAATGAAGTTTCGTCTCTTTGATGAATATTTATATATGTTTTCATAGAATGTACATCTTTAAAGGCAACATGTTGGTAAAGCTGATAACAAAAGCATGCTAAGTAATGGAGACACCGTGCACTAACAGTAGCAAATTCTTATTTGCTCCTAGGTATAAGGCTGGAAAATGTAACAACTACTTTTTGTTTTTACATTTTCCGGTCAATTTCACGGCGTTCACTTAATGAAGCTCACTAATCACGAGAATGTTGAGTGAAACTTTAAATTTTTGAAGTGGGTATATATTCGCAGCTGTCAACTGGATGTTCCAAGATTATATTTTGACATTATTTTAAATATATAAATTTAAGCATTGTTTTGGAAATCTGTTATTTTTGTTTAAACCCCCTTCTTCTAAGCAATGAGCGAAACTCTCGGACATTGCTAGAGGACGACGAAATGTATATTTACTAACTCCACTTAATACTGGTAGACCAATTATGTAGCCATCATCTCTTGTAAATTTACCTATATATTATTTTTTTTTAAGTGTCTTGTCAATTCATAACACTGCATTCACTGTAAAAAAGTGGATAACTTTGAGTTTAATATTAATTAACATTAACTAAAACCGAAAAAAAGTCAATGTATAGAATTTTTTTTTTTTTTGAAAGAATAAACTCCTATAACAACAGACTAAATTATTATAAAAATTATTGGTTACATTCACTCCAACTGTAAAGGAATAATAATGCTCTCTTTTTATTTTCGAAAACAAAAAATAATAATTAATAACATGCTTAACAGAACCTTGAGTATTACGAAACTATTTTGTGCAATTTTTTATCGCCGCTTTCCCCTAAATTTGTTATTTTTATTATGTCTTCCAGTATATTGGTTGGTTCCTTTAGCTGGCTGATGGGATGTATTTATCGGGCTGGTAGTGTCGTGAGTTTCATTTGATGTGTCGGCTGAAAAACAAAATCTTATTTACTAAGTATTTTCCTGATAAATAGTAGGTTGTCTTAAATTAGATAGCAGAACAGCTGCCGAACGAAATTCGAATAGTATGTGAGCCACATTTGTTTTTTATAATTTTATCAAGGTATAGCTAAAAGGACGATAGTTGAACGGATGGAACTGGTCATTGAAATTCTGTCAGGGTAATCTGCAGACCCTTCCTTCAAATCGATTTCGGATTTGAACTTATCATTGGGGAAGTTCAAGGATAAGTAGTAAGTCAGAATTGCTGTGTCTCAGTTTCGATTGGTCTAGATCGATCACATGAACAGTTTTTCCAGTGACTGAGTTGACAGTTCATTTATGTGGCTGACGTATGGAAAGTGGTTTAACCGATCAATCTAATTTTTGCGTTCAAGGTGTATCTTTTCTTGCTCTAACTAAGATTTTCTGAAACCCACTTTTAATGATTTTTTTGAACTGCTGTTTTGCATATGTGTATAAATATATTTCGAATTTAAGAAAATCTTGAAAAGATTGAATTTTTCTTAGCTTATTGCTTTTGTTTTCCAATTTCCATTGACACAGTTAATAGTACTTCATATGAACTTATAAGACCCAAACACAAACTACTTTCCCCATACAGATCTTTTGTTTGGTTCTTAATAACCTTAGTTTAATGTCTAAATTTTATTACTTTACTAAAAATCAAAATATCGATAACTATAGAAGGAAGCAAAAATGATTTACATCTAAGCAGTCGGAAACGTACCAAAATAATGTTTACATGAATTCGGAACAAATAAGATATATTTTTACATACCTCTGTTTGAATAATTGTCTTCATCTGGGTAAACTACTGCGGGTCCTCTTTTCTCCAAATGTACTGCATTAAGGTTCTTCAAAATCGATGTTGGGTGGAATCCAGAATAGTCATTCAAGGTTGGTGAACCTGGAAAAGAGTACAGAAACGTTTTCATTTTAAACTTATTGCAACTATTTTACATTTAAAACACACACCGACTGGACTAAAGAACAAATCTTCAGTGGAAGTAGCAGGAGTAAGAAACACTTCTTCAAAAAATTGTAAGAACATAATACATTTAGCATAGGAAGGAAAGTGGGACACATAGAAGACAGAGATAAAAGCGTTAAGATAATATACCACCATTAGGAGAGAATTTCAAATGTCGAATATGTACCTGATGTTTCATCAATTTCTGGCAGGTTTTCCGAACCGTTCTCCTTTGTATCAGCATTCTCTACATCAGCGTCGGCAATGTCTTTATCCTTGAAGCCATCACTAACATTAACTTTCTCATCGTATTGAGCTAAAAACAAAATATTCAACACATAGGACAATTTTTAATACAGTCAGGTCTGAGTTGGCCAGGCAATAAAAATAAAAAGAAGCAACTTAGTAAAAGCCAATTTCAACGCTCTTTCGGAGATTTTCGTTTTGAAATATGTATATAATTTAATTAAAAACAACGAAATGCATATATAAAGTATTTATCACGTTTTCTGTTTAATTTAATAATTTTATGTATGTTTTCCATTACTTATCCATTCATTCATTAATACAAGCAAACAAAATCGAAAGAGAGATGGAAAAAAATTAAAGTATTTTTAATTATTTATCAGTTTTACAACATTCCAATTGTTACTGCATAGCTGACTTAAATGTATTGATTGTTAATTAATGACGAGGACTAGGTAAGGATTAGGATTTTTTTTTGTTTGAAAGGTGTGTTTGAGGTGAAGGGACTATTTATGAACTACTCTCGAAATGGCTTTTTGAATTTAGTATCCATTACCGACAACGGCTTGCTGTGGTTGGAGTTGAGATGGTTCTGTGGATCTCTTCAAGACCATTGGATGCTGCTGCAGTTGCTGATTGCTAAATATATCCTCATCGCTTCCCATTGGTTCTTGCTTGATTTCTTGAATTGGTGCAGGCACTTGTTCCTGTTTGAGTGGTTTGGGCATAGGTACTGGTCGCGAAGTTTTACTGAAATTTTCACCGTTCTCTTTGATTACTACGCTACAGTCGGTAGCCCGATTTTCGGTGTTGCTCAAAGAATTGTTCGATCTTCTGTTGCCATTGGTCATATGAGCATCTTGTCCAGGGTTCTATACCCAAAAGGTAATTTATGAGATGAACTCGACTTGATATGTAAAGAAATTCTTTAAAAATAATATGACTTACGGAATCTTCTTGTTGTTCTGATACAATATGGTTATCTTTTTCTTCTTCATCTTCATCTTCGGATGTTGCAGAGGAAGTACATTGGGATGACACATCCTCTTCATTTGGTTCATCATTAGGAGGAATGAAATCCGAATCGTTATCACTACTAGCTTCACCGTACTTATCGAGGATTTGGTCTAATGTGAGTTCAAGGTCTGAACCATCTTCATCGTCGGCACGGCGGCGTTTCGATGACGAATTATCTTTTTCGGCATTTGTCTGAAAGAAGTTAATAGAAAATATTAGCTTAAATAATTGGCTTTATTGGGAAAATGATTTATCGATTTTTCACCCCTATTCCTGCAGATTTAATCGGTTGGAGACAATGCAATTAACTATTTCTTTGCTTTCAAGTATATATTATTCTTTTATTAACTATGGTTTCATAAAATAGGGTTGTCAAGTTATTAAGTAAACAACAATGTTGAGAATCTGATGTTCAATGTACGAAGACTGGCTTACCACCAATTTAAATCCAGCCTATTATATCAACACCAGGTAAACTCCGTCAATGATTCGAGTCTTTGAAGTTAAGTAGGTCATTCCCATTTAAAGTATTAAGTTTACATTTATGCATAGATTATAATATTAGCTGCAATATTGAAAATACTATTTTTTTGCTGATATTATTGCTCGCAGACTTAAAATCGACTCAGTAATAGCTACTTGATGATTTGCTTTCCATCTCTTTTCGATGCATAATTTGTAAGGGATGTAAATACAAAAATTAAACATTTTCGTAGAAACAAAAGGAAGCATCAAAGAGCATAAAATATCCAATTAATCCAACTCGGTTTTTGTAAATGAAATTATGACATAAGATGAAAATCTCACTAAACGCACAAACAATACCAATATCATCTTTAAAATATTGCATTCACAATTGGATTTAAAAACATCAAAATGAATATGTATTAATACATATTTACTAATCTCGAATTAATCTACTTTTTTTGGTCGTAAGTAGTATGTAATACTAAAAAATTTACTAAAATTTTCGATTGAAACGAAAGTGGTTGGTCAACACCTCGCAGATACACACACCTGAATAAAAATTCTAAAATTGCTTACTTTTAGTGCTAAGTACTCGTAATTGGAATTCCTTAATGAGGCTTTCCATCGAAAGTATGGCAGTGAAAAATTTAATTTCACCATAGTGTATTTAATTAACTGTTACCTAGGCATTTTGTATGGGCACTTCTTTACTTAATGGCGACATATACCCCCGATTTATTGTTTGTGAACTTCTATGGCACAGCACCTTCGAATGATAAAATTATCCTTATTTCATAATAAACATTCTCCTTATTTGCATACTTTAAATTGTAGGAGAAATATGTTGAACCAATTGGGGTATTGCAGGGCTAGATCTACTCCAACTACCAGTAAACCTAACCTTATTTAGGAGGAATTTGGCTTACCTCACTTTGCCCAGCACTGTTTGCGTCTTCCAAACTATCTTGAGAAACATGTTTATTCGTGTGTACTTCCCGGCCTTGGCCAGGTTGACATACAACCACTGAGAGTAGAGATCTCAATTTAGATACTACGCCACCGCTTGATTTGTGTCCCCTAGCCAGATCCTTTCTGCGAATTTCCCGCATGCCGACTATTCTAATTGCCCGCAATTTTCTTCTTCGGGTTTGAATGAAGTACACAACATCACCTGCTACTAAAGGAGCATTTCCAATAAATAGGCCTGCTATTGATACGGATAAACGTGCCATGCGCAGCATTAAGATCAATGCAATAAAAGGTATCCACGGCAAAGGCCGTTCAAGTGGTGAATTGGCATCATTTTTAGCCCGATCTTAAATAAGTTTAAAAAGTTAATGATAAAAGTATTATTAAATTGAATTTATAATACTCACTACTATGAGGCAAACTCCACTTGGCTGTATCTTCAATTAACTTCAAGGCTCGGTCAAGCTTTTCCGTTGCATACTGACCAACATATGTTCCAGCAAATCGCTCTGCTGCTTCATATACCTTATTATAAATTAGGCCGTTTACAGTTCGCGAATCCTCTGCTTCATCAAAATCGATTTCCCCCTCATTTCCTTCGTTCCGGTTTGGGACTGAACTACTCATTTTGAGCTTAAAGTACTCACTTTATATATGAAGGACGATACCGATTCTGGAAATTAAAAGTAAAAACTAAATTGAAAACGAAATAGTGGATGTCATGGCTTTTGTACTTTCGCTGCACTATCTGAATAAAGTGAGTTTTTATTTATTTTTCCCAACAGTTCACAGGTTATTTAAAAGTTATCTTCAGTTGCGACAGCTGAATGTTATAATTTTTGTGAAATTAATCGCCAATAGGTGAGGGATCAATTTTGTATACTCCGTGCGAATTACAAATACAAAATTAATTTTTCCCAAAGTGTATTAAGAAAGACATTCGAAGGCTTGGGACAAAGCGGCTCATTGGCTAGTAGAGCGCTGAACTACTGGGCAATGGGTTCCAAGTTCAACAATAACAAAATACCTTTACGCAAACTGAAAATTATTATTACAAAAGACGGTTTTAAAATAACAGGGATACTTTATTTTTGAGTGGGAACAATAAAAGAATATAGGAGTAATCCAACTCAAGCTTATCTGCGACATATTTTCCGACTATTATTCATAAGTTGAAAAAAGGAATTTCCTTTCATTTCCGCCAATAGCTTAATTCCACACAATCACATTACATATTTACAAATTGTTCCCAATTTGAAGTTGGTTTACTTTTGTAAGCTTAAAAGTCCACCGATGAGTTGTTGTTCCTTTTACAACTTCTTTAAAATGTCTGTTTTTCACATTTTGCAATGCTGATCTGAATATCTCTAGACTTTAAAATCAAAAGTTAATGTAAAGAGTCATTAACTTTTGTTTTAAATTTATTTAATAATAACATTGTATATAGATTCTTAGACAACCTAGATATAAAGAATAAATCAATTTATTCTCTGCAGTACATTTACAAGTATGTGATTTTTACATACATATACCACATTTGAATTGGCTCCACTTTCGTTTTGTTTCAGCCATAAAAAAGTGAGTTCGACTTGATTGTTTGCAATCACGCTTTGAATGGATGCATTTTATTCAGTTCAAATGTTCAAGGCCATTTGCAATTTCTTTTCAAGAAAAATATAAACATTTTAGGCTATATGTCTAGACAAATACATTTTGAAATTAGATCAGCATCTATTTTTCACTTTACCATTTGAAAATAGTTCGGAAGCTTATCGGAAATCCCAGTTTAATAAAAGACAAAAATACCATCTGAAATAGCAATAAGAAGCGCGTGATGCGTGATCTATAGTCTATAGCATGGCATGAATTGAATACTTAGCACCGGCTTGCCTTATCATTTGTGGCGGCGTCTAGATGTTAGGGGTAATCATAAATTTCCATCTTCTTACTCACTAACTAAAAAAACTTAATGTGTACCAAGTAAGTATAAGAATATGTGACTAATTTCGTAATAAATAGTTTCGCACTTTGGTCCTGCAACACGTATATTCCACTGCTGTCTCGTCGACTTATGTACGATACCATAGTGCCAGTGTAAGTCTGATTGCGCATTAAAAAGATTCGATTTAAATTGTTTACAATTTTAAACATGTTGATAAAGAAAACGTTTGCGTTTTAAAAATTCACTACTTCTTATAAGTGCTGAAGTTCAGTCAAGCGTATGCGTACCAATGAGTTAATTTTTATTTTATTGCTTGACCTTTTTAACAGGCATTCGCCTAACAATCAATGTTCGCTCTACCTCATAAACGTTAATAACAGAAGCACAACGTTTTCAGGTAGTTCATTACCTGTTTGTTTTTATGATTTTAGAAAATAATTTTGTTAATTTTGACTTGATAGTTAACTACTTTCCTACGATAAATAGCTATCATTTGGCTAGCATACAAATTTGTTAAAAATATTGCCTTTTTTATATAAACTGTTATGAATGTTTCAAAACTAACTACAGAGATGCTATCTTACAGCGGATATATGAAAAAAAGCACATGATTTCGCCAAAATTTCATAAGATGATAACACCCATTATTATTTTAAGTTAAAAGACATTTTTGATATCTTTCAACAAGATGTGGGCATTTTGTTTGAATTCAAATTGAGCGGCAGTATATAAATATAAATAGTCGGTGCAACAGCTAACTAGCTAGCTTCTTTCTAATATCATTAAACATAATATAAGAATGAAATAACACACTCTTTGTCGTGGAAATTATGTCCCCAGCATCTTTTTATAATCGAATAATAATACCCCTTTTCCTTTCCTTTATCTGCCGATTCTCAACTGTAGTAGCGTATTATTTACTAAATCAAGATAGTTTAATGCCAATATATGTGAAATGAGAAAAATAAAGTAAACTTAAATAATTTCGGGACTGTAGCCAATGGGCAATATCCCCCCATCCCTTCACAAACATAATTAAGTCGTACATGCAAAAGAAAGATGTTGTATGGCATGGTGCATCGAGTTTCGCCATTTTCTATGCAGATAAGGCATTCTTTGTAAGTGACATGGTAGTTCGAATTGGAAAGACATATTTTCGCTTCCCAAACTGTTTTTTTTTTTCACTCTTAAATTGTCTGTCCGTGAGTATGTGTATGTGGATTGAAACTCATTCACACTAATTGCATCATGTTGGCAATAAGATGGTCCAAAATTAGCGTAACATAGCGTAGTAGTGTAGTTAAAAAACCTTAAGGCAGGATTCATGCTTTTGCGGGCATTGAATTTAAAACTTATTGCTGGATAGTCCAGTCCAGCTCACTAAGCATATATAGATAAAGTCCTAGACCACTTGCAGGTTAAAAAATGTCTCAATCGACATCTTAACTACAAATCCTAAATAATGAAAAGGTAAATATAATTGATAGTCTAAATATTTATATATATATATAAAACAAAATCGAATCCGTAAGACCGCCCATAACTCGAGAACGGATTGTCCGATTTCAGCTTTCTTTTCTTTGTTTGTGTTTGTCTCAGCCCAAGGCAGAGAAAATTGGAAAATTTTGAAGGGAAATTGGAAAATTTACTTTATATTTTCTGTTTTTATAATTTTAATCTTAATATACAGAGAGATCGTATGAAGTTCTGGCTGAGTTTGATAGGATATTTTCTTTACGAAAACTATTTTTTGTCCTAATTTGAAATTGGATTTTTCGGTTAATTGTTAAACGTTGATTATATAATTTTGATAATTTTTTCATATCTCCAGAATGGAAATATTTTTAGCTTGAACTACACGTTGGGCTTTACCAATAAACATTTTTAATTTGGAATTTAAATTTAAGTAGTTCACAATGGCTTTATTTTTCATACAAAATTCGCAATTGTGAGCTTCCTTAAATTTAAAGTCAGGACTTAATTTTTTATTAGTATGGCGCATTGTTTCAACGTAACCTCAAGTTTAAGAACATTGAAAACGCTATTTCTCGACACTCATGACACTTTCCGAAATGCGAGTGGGACTTTAGACAAGAACATATCTAAGCAACAAAGGTCCTTAGCCTTAGTTATTGATAAATATTTACTTAGTCTATAACTACTTTTTTTATTTTTGAAGAAACCTGTTTGATAACATGATCATCAAACAAAAAGTTAAGCATTCGCTAACCGTCCAAATTTAAAATGGTCGAATTATGATTTATTTACTTAATTTGTTGTGCACTTCATTTTGCATTTCGAATTATCAGTGGTGATGAGCCAAAGAGCAAAGTGTATCTTCGAGAGACGGTATTCTGAGCCAGTGGTAACAAAAATAGCCATTCGTATACTTAAAGAACGGAACACGTCTTTCGTTGCTTTTGCACACTTTTGTGCAATTCTGTGTTTGGCGTATGTATGTATGTATCAAGGCGCCTGAAATATTATTCGTATACATTAATTAAAGAAGGAAACTCAAATGAAAACACATTATCTGCAAATCCGTAGTGTAAAATATCAAAATAAAACAATTTTTTTTATTAAGAATATCGCTAATGAACATGTTGATAAGGCCCAATTTATCACATAAGTGTGGTTCATTGCAGGCTTGAACGGTGTTTTCTTTGTTCAATTGAATTTTCGACATTGAGCTTTCGTGTTTCGTTTTTAGTTTAAATTTGCATAGATGTTTTCACTTTCCAGAAACCTTACAGTTAATTAGCTAATTAGCGGTATTCAAGTAATTTTTTCAATAAACACTCACCGTTAAATATTGCTAGCACAATTCGCCTTAAATGAAAAGGTTTATTCCAGTAAACTTTCAAACGACTCACAAATTGTTGCACTTCTTTTAAATTCGATGTAAGAAATGACAACTAAAGTTTTTCTGCCAACAAATAATAAACCTCGAAAAATATTCTCTTAAATTTTAATATGTTTTATTAATTTCCGAATGATGACAAATTAACAGAAATTAAATCGAATAGCGCCGATTACATTTAACTGACTCGTAGAGCAACATTGAACTAACTAGCGTTGAACTCAGAGCGTGAGAGAATGCGGCAAGACTATTGAAATGGAGAAGATGGCTGGCGAGAAAGACATACATACCTATACTTTAGCATCTTCCTTATCAGTTCTAGTACTCGCTGTATTACGTTTATGTAAATTGCTATACTCTCTCTCTTAGGACAAAATACTAGATTTGTGGTTGCCATTAATGCACAAATGGTTTTGTAAATACGAAATTAAAACTACATGTATGGCTTCCGGTCTTGTCAATATGAGTAAAAAACAGAATCCGAGATTAGCAAATGCTTACTCTAAATTTAAAAGTATGTAATTTTATCTGCGCACACTACGTTGGCAAGAGGTGGGACTGTGAAAAGCTTTGACTTTTGTGTTTGCTGTCATTCGAACTTAAAGTGTCCTCTTAATAGTGCAATGATACTGGTCGACTAAATTATAAACACCACCAATAACCACTGTGTTATAAAATTCGTATTTTAATGAGAAAATGTTGTGGCTGAAGGTATTTATAATAATTCTTCACTAACATACAATGTAGATTAATGTTATGTCTTGTTTTAAACGATGAGGAGGGCGGGGAATCGACAACAACTTCTTTGGTGCGCGCTATTTGGATGTGGATGCGGATCATATATCAGCTGTCACTAGAAAGAGTGTGGATATTTTAAGAACAAAACCACTAAAACGAAAGATTATGGTTAACTGAGCCGAGCAAAAAAAATTCAGCCCTGCCTCTAAGTTAAGTATTTTTAACATAAATAATATAGGACCTAGTTTGGAGAATATTCTTATGAATGTTGTTCTTAAGATATTTTAATTTAATAAAAGAGCATAAATAGCAATAGTTCGTAGCAAGCTCATAGCAAAACAAAATTCAAAAATTCAGTTTTCTATATTGTTAATCTATTGCGCGTTGAATATTGATGAGGTTTTAGTCATAAGATAAAAATCAGATAAAATCATCATACTGACAAATAAAAATGTGTTCGTCAGTATGGGGTTGGGTACTTTCGATAGGAATCCAGATACCAATTAACCTGTGTAAGCTTAAAATGTATGGTGTTATTGTTGCTTTGCCTTGAGTATGTCCGGGCATTGTCCTGTATATAGAGGACTACACTACTTTTGATTAGGTACATAAAATTAAATGAATAAGAAAAGTTAAAAGGAGTTGGCGAGTCATTTTGTTTACCGTTTTTGGATTATCATCAAAGTCAAAGTGATTTGAAAATATTAAATATTTACTTTTTGGCAAACAGTCTATAATTTAATAATTTATTCATACAAGGAATTAAACAGTTTAATCCTTTTCGAATTCGAGATTAAATAATTTGTTAGTTAAATTTTTTTAATTTTAAAGACGTTTCTTATATTTACTAAAGGTTATACTCGCTTTGCACTTACTTATTTTTGACTTCCAAAACGTTAAAAAAAAATATAATTTTCGACAAATCAAACCAATGCTTACCAGAAAGGAAAGAAAATAGTATAAATTATTGTGAAGTGTAAGACTGATGTATGTAAATGTAGTTAGATATGTGTCAAATATTGAAAGCACCTACCGTTTGGATGAGATTGTTTGTTTTATGCTATTTAAATGTAGATCATCGTTGAATGTAGGTCAAATATATGAACGTAATCAATTCGAGAAGAGACAATAATATTGTAATCGCTATTACAATAATTGTAGAGAGAATGTATTGCAATAACGACGGATTACAGTAGCGGTACCTCGATATCGGTGAAAGCGATGCTAAACGGTTTACTTGACATTTGGAACCCTTGCTGTATGCAATATGAAAATTTCGTAACAATTAGTCTGTCTGTCTTTGCTGTTCATAAAGTTGAATATCGGTCTTTCCTCCAGGTTTCATTTCCTGAAAGTTTATTGAGAACAACACTATTTATATAGATACCTAATGTCCTGTGGAGAAAAGATATTCGGTAGCTACTTACTTAACTTCATGTTCATATGCATATAACAATAAATTGAAAACTATATTACGTTTTTAGCAACGGCATAATATTTTTTTCTAAAGAAAATGCTTAAAATAAAAAAAATACTTATACTTATAATTCTACTTTAAAAGGATCAACATTACAATGGTTCAAATTGGAAACGCATGTCACCAGACGGTATTAATATAATATTGCTGGTGTACTTAAGATCATCTCCATGCCAAGACATTTTGTAATTACGGATTAATCTAGCCATTAGCGTTTCCATTTCCATTTCTGCAATTCGTTTTCCTATGCATGTACGGGGCCCAAACCCAAATGGTAGGTAAACAAATGGATTTGTACCCTTCGCATGAGGACATGATCCTTCACCTGATTTCAACCATCGTTCTGGCAGAAAATCTGAGCTTTGTGGAAAGTAAATATCACTATTTGTTAAAGGCATCATTCCCATGGAAACTCCGGTGCCCCTCGGGACCCGATAATTACTCAGTACTATGTCAGAGCCACTCATTCGAAAGTTTGCTGGAGTTATTGGTGTGATTCTCAGAGCTTCTTTGATGCAGGCTCTAAGATATGGCATGTTTTTGGTATTTTCATTGGTAAGTGCGGCGTTCTTGTTAGGAAGGATTTCCATCACTTCTTGGCGCAAGATATCTTGTTTATCTGGATTTTTCGCAATCAAATACAATGTTGACAGCAATACTGATGATGTCTGAAAGAGAATAATTTTAAAAAGTTTCATTTTGTTGGCGGGAGTTGAAAATTACTGTGTCCATGCCAGCCATAAGCATATCTATAGCCATGACTATAGCAATCTGCTTGTCAATACGACAAAGCTTTTCCAAAACACTGCTGCCATTCGAATTTTTATTTTTTTCGAAGCTTTCGATCGCTTCATTTATAAATTTTGTAGTGATTTCCGTTATTTCATCGTATGTCTGAATGAGGGTCTTAAACTTATGACTTTCATAGTATTTCCATATCGATGGTTGTACATCAAATTCAAAACTCAATTGGAAAAATCTTGACATGCATTCAGCAAGTTTCAGGGCGTCGGGATCTATGTTGGAGGAGTTGCTAACTAAGCCAATTCGCTTATTCAAACCAATATAGCAGATTGATTCAAAGGCCCAAAGTTTAACTTCTTCATGAAAATTTGTCTTCAGTCCATTAGTTGCTGGATCTCGTAGTTCTTCTAGTCTTAAAAGTTAGAATAAAAGTGTATATGTACAGCTTTTCTTTCAGTCGAACTTACTTTTGAATGAATTCTGATGAAATCTCATCGATTTCAGGCAAATTGTGTCTTACGGTTTGTACCTTCATCATAATAGGGTTTACCTTGTTCCGAATATCAGCCCAAGCTTTACCTTGTCTAAAAAAAATTATATTAGTCTCAACTTAAGTCATGCAATCTTGAAAGCATACTCCGAAATCAGTCCTCCTATATCCTTAAAAACATCTGGGCGGACCTTCTTGCGATAATATGTAAACGTTTCCAGACCAATTCGAACTGGCCATATGCCCTCGGTACGATACACCTTCTCAATGTCAGCCGGATTGTAAGTGAATACAACGTTTGGTTTGTCCATCATGCCTCTTATAAGACAAATGTCACCATACTCCTTCCGAAGGAGATTGTAAAACTCAATCAAATTTGAATTGTACAGTTTGCCTACAAATTTCGTGTTGAAAAGATAAATGAAGTCTAAATACATAATGATGCAGTACTTGCCTCCAGGTAGGTAGTATGAAAGTAGTTTTAGTTTCGAAGGTCCTGGAATCTGTGAAAAATCCTTAGCTTCCAGCCATTCTCGCTCCATTTTTGTCCATTGTTCTTCCGGCTTTGTTACCTAGAAATATTAAAGAATACTAATACTTATAACAATAAATTGAGTGAGTTTTTCTTTATGTCGGAATGCAGTACAAACAGACAATTGCCTTATGTAACAAGAATCTTAATGCTTTGATTTAATTCAGTTCATATTTTGGACGAAAATGTATTTCTGTTACGACATATTCGAGAATGTTAAACATATTTCTTAAAATAGTTCATTTTTAAAAATAGATAGTCCAAAGTCCGAACAACGCTTTTATCGCTTTGAGAAGCTGTCAACACAGTAACACAGAGAAAGCAGATGTAAGCAACAGCATTCAACAGGTAAGGCGCCGTTCGTATGTGTGACAACTAAGAAAGCATTTGAGTGAAGGTAACTTGCTCAATAAAATGACAGCAGTTGTTGTGGAAAGTTTCGTAGGTATAATGTGTTTAATATGCAAATAACAAGGACCCTGACCAAAATGTCTTACAATTTGGCAGATCATCTAGTTTTATTTCTTATATGGCAATAATCAAGACTATCTCTAAATAAATTGTTAAACTTTCACAAATACGTTTTAAGAGGAAGACAATATAATCAATTATGAGAATAAGAATGAAGCCGAGCTCAAAAAATGGGCATCGCAATCCTGTTTGTATGCTTGTTGAGCTTTTAACTATCCAACTAATTTGCTCAAATTTTGTGCATGTTGTTGGCTTGTTTAAGGCTAATCCTAGTAATGGCCACCGCTCCTTTGCAAATCTGTGAGCTTCTAAGTTTGACCATTTTAGGTTGGCAATTTAGCTGTTTTTTTTTCATAAGCCTGGGTCATAAAACTTTTGAAAATTCTGCAACACAACTGTGTGATTTTCTTTGACCGATCTTGTAATAACTACTAAATTATTTATGAAATTTACTATTTTAAGTTTTTCTTTTTACGTTTTGTTTAATTTGGATTAGGTAAGTGGGTTGGAAAGACGTGGTAAACCTGTACACACAACTCTTCACACTTGGATCAATGTAAATACTTTATTGTCCCTTTGGGGCTTACGCCACACTATGGTAACCTATGAGAAACCTACGGATTGGCGAGCCATCCCAAAGCACTTGCAAATTTAAGCAGATAATTGAAAGATCTCTCAGTAAGTTCTTCTAGGTCGTTGGAAAAGTATTTTCCGAGTTTCAGATAATGCAGAGTTTCAGGGCAGTGGCATAGCATCCTCTCTATAGGTAGGTCGTCTGTGCTAATTTTCATTCTTGGTATTGTGTTTCAGTTCAGAATATTAGGTACCTACGGTGATAAAACACTTACCAGAGAGAACTACGGTTATTCACTGTTCAATTGTAGATTCACACACACTCATAACTTTAACCGTACCATAGTTAACTCTCAGAATCATTTACCAAGAATCAAAATAGGTACATCGTGGGAAATATAAGTAAATTAATAATAAGTTGACGGAACAGGTTCACATACGTACTCTAGGCCTACCTTTTTACAGAAGTATTTCTTGTGACAAACGAAAATGGTCAGAAAATCACTTAGCTGCAACTTGTAAAGTTGAACCTTTAGCTAAACATTATACCCTAATCAAACCCAATCATATAGGTACAACTGTAGGCTGCTTATAAAGTGCAATGTTCCCCATTAAAACACAACAACTATGATCAACTAAAATACTATTAACCACAATAAACTAAATATTAAATAGACCATCAGCTCCCGCGTACCTACTCGATTGCCACCGCAAATTTTGAAAACAAATTTATCTCTTAAATTTCAATTGAATAAATAATGTGAAGCAGCAAAAAAAAAATTGGAATGGGGGAGCCGGGAGGTGTAATAATAAAAAAAAAAAAAACAGAAAGAACTCTCTTAGTACGAGTATATAGGTATGCATGCGGCTATTTTTTTTTCTTCAACACATAATTTCCCACAAAGTATGTATATAACACTGAAACAGCTTGTAGGCAGATTCTCTTAATACTCAGTTTATGATAGAAAGCTCTCTTTTGAAAGCACTTGATCATTCAGTATTTTGCTCCAAGCCTCCAACTTCGAGTATCACTCTAGAATTTATGCCCTTAGCAGAGCAACGGTTAAGAAATCTATGCATTGTTACCTATAGTTCATGATAGATTTGTTTACAACACAACGAATTATCTGTCGTCTATCACCTACTTACACGATTACGATTACGGTTAAGTGCATTTTTATAACATACTGAAATATAGGTATATAGGTACCTAGTTAAATACGTTTTACCTAGACACAAAAAATAAAAACCTTTCCTATGACGTATTAAAAAAGCGGAAAGTCAATATCTGTCAAAAATTTAGTTTGAATGACGGAAAAAGTTTTTTTTTTTGCTTTGAAATTCAAAACAATGATGAACTACTACTTGTAGATTAATGAAGTATTACTAATTGAAAAATCATTGTAGCGTCACATATTATCATTGAATAATTATTATTATCATCTCACTCGTACTTTTGCGGACACTCGCACTGCCATTAGACGATGACATTGAAGTCGTACGCCTCTAGGCCTTACTAGCTTTTGAAAATTCATTTTCTATTATAGTGTAGAAAATTAAACTAGATAATTTGACGAATATATCAAGTTTATAAACCACTTATTAAATGTTTTTAACATAAAAAACTACCCGAAGCAAGTTGACACGATATAAATAGTTAGTCAATTGGTCGATGCTTCCACCTCGAAAGTAGTTGAAGAACTAGTCGTTTTAATGCCATTTCAAACTAAAACTATCGGAATCTAGATACACATACAGATACACATTACTAGTATAGTAAGTATAATTGTAGTGCTTTAAGCTTTAGCAGTGATTTACACCAAATTTAATAGCCGATGACAAAGTTCAAGTATTGCGAATTGGTAACAAGTGCATTGTGCAGTAGAATAAAAATTAGAATCGTTTGTTTAGCTGTCTTCTAACCTAATGTATGAAGCACAGCATATCCGTTTTTTCCCCACGATGTTTCATTTCCGATTCATATATCCCATGGTGCGTACGAGAATGCGAACTTTGTATTCTAAGAATAAAACTGAGTTGAGGTATAATCAATCGACTTGGAAAACCAGGGTATTTACCGGAACTATTTTAATATATTAATTAAAATAGTCATTTATTTATTGTTGAAAAATAGTAAGAAAAAGCCATTTGTTTTATTACTCTTACATTTATTAAATATAATTTTTCGTAATAACTTTTTACAATCTTCTTTATATATTTCGGCTCCATTTTCCATTCTGTCTTTTTTGCTTTTTTATTTAATTTTTATTTATTTAGCAATCAAGGTACATTAAAGTTTGATGATTCTCATGTAAATATGTTTTGTATTTTAATGTCTATCAATAGTGTTGTATCGATTTGATTTGTTTTGTTTGTATGAATATGTATAATGTGGTTGAAAAATGCGATCAAGAGATTTGATAAATTTTAGAATTTAATAAATAAATGTGAATAAAAGTTTAGTATACAGTCGAAAGATGAGTCATATATATAATATAGTATTCAAATATACGTTGCTTAAGAGTGGTAAAATTTGTCTTAAAAATAAATTCGAAAGGTTTTTTCTTTTGGTTTATTATTTTGAATATGTATAGTTTTTTTTACAATAGGTAATGTATTTGTTTCGTTTTAGTATCCTTTTATATTGGTTGATATTAATTTTGATAGAATGGTCTAAAGGTATTTATACTTTATGATTAATGTATATTTTTTGCAACTAAGAACAGTGGAATGATTTCAATGTTTCTTTTCATCATAGAAAAATTTGTTTACAATATAAATATTACTGGCATTTTTTTCTGTCTTCTTTTTAATACAAAATATATATTTGTAAAAAATAATTTCGTTGTTTATTTCTGGTTTACAAACTGCTTAAGTTGATAATGTGTTATTGATAAGTTTGTATATATATGTTAATTTCCTTTTTTTTGTTATGGTGTTTTCTTTATTACTAAAAAAATTGTTTGATGTTATATTTTGGTATTGCTTTAAACACTTTTATTAGTGCTTTGAAAGAAAACAAACATTTATTAAATGTGGAATAAAAATTGTGAAGTTGTTACGTTTGTTTTTGTAATGACTAATCTCCGTCATTTATAGCAAACAAAAACAGATAAGTGTGTTCAAAACTCTACAGAAAATGTAATATTAGACACACAATTATTTAATAATAGATTGCAGGTGGGTTGAAATTTGAAATCATTTAAAGAAATAGCTAAGAAATCTCGAATAAGAACACTTCACAATTTAACAATTCGTAAAGAAACAAACTCATAATTACATATGTTTAAATAAATACATTTTATATTCAATATGAATATAGAATACCATAATAAATGCTTTGAGTTCAATTATATTGAAAGCTCAATAGCGTGTATTTCTCTTGGCTTTAACGTCAAAAAAATATAAATTATGGATGAAGGTTTTAATATGAAAAACTGAAAATTAACTTGCAAATTTATGATAAAATCTTGATTTACTATTCTATTGAAATTTAATATCTAACTAATATTACGTAATCTAAAATTGTTACTCATCGAGATAAAGTGTTAAATTTTACAACAATTAGCTACTAAATTAGGTAAGTATATTTCACTCATTTAAATTTTTGGATCGACAAATTTAATAGGTATTAAAAAATATCATTTACTCACTAAATAAAGTAACTTATAATTTGCTGTATGCTAGCATATCAGCTTTAGAAAATCTGAATGTGACAACGAAACTTTGAATAAGACATTTACTTATCCACTTGTCTAACTGGATCATTTGCACAGAACCAACACAAGGCGTTATATTTGCTACATCTGTAGGAAATGTAAGTTTTACTAAGAACTTAGATTCTTGCTGAAATATCTTCAAATATTTTTTTGTTTTATATTTTGTATGCTGCACAGAAAAAGTAACGTTTCTTGGAAACAATTTAGTGAAAGCTTGCTTTCATATTCGAAACTGAAACGTAAAATTAGTATGAGCCTGGCTTAAACATTATTTAATGGCTTACAAATATTTAGTTGGTTTGTATTTTGATAGTTACAGTGACTCCTGGCTTCCTTTGTTTCTATGATATCTATTTTGTAACGAATGAGTGAAATACACAATTTCTTTTTTAGAACTACCAGCGTTTTTTGTTTTTTTTTAATCCAAGAACAAGATTTTATAGGTAAATGGGAAACAATATCCGCACTCATTAAGTTATCAGTATAAAAAGAAAAAACAACTGCATATTTCAAATGAATAAAATAAATAACTTCTATTTGAATAACCAATGATTTCTTGACAGAACAAAGAGTTTAACTGAGCGTTAAATTTTTTCTTTTATTAAAATTGACTGCAATTTGTGTTTATGTTTATAACGTAAGGCAGTGCAATATGTAAATCTTTAGTGCAATAACAATGAAAAATGTTTATAGGTATATACATATTTATATTCAACATATGAAAAAACAGTTGTAAATATTAACGTTGAAATGAGAACAAAATTTTTATTTTTTACTTATAGTTATAAGAAATGCAAATACATAATGCCCTCTTTTAATATTTTCTCTTATATCCTATATATTCTATATAATTAGTCTAAAGATTGATATGTTTTTGGTTACTCATGATATGTTTCACTTGCTTTGTTTTGTTTCGTTTACAAATATCTCGACATAATAAATAAACATGTTGCGTTTTTTTCATTTTCTTGTGTGTACATGTACTTTGATATGTAATTGTTACTAAAGTATTCTAAGTCTTATTTTATCAGCTGTATATTTTAATATAATATAATTACCTTTTTATATATTAAAGTACTAAAAAAATCACATTTAGTTTTCTTATTTATTTAAGTTGATATAGTTTTTACTAATAATTCATTCATTCTCCAATTGATATGTAAACGTTATGCATAAAATTTAATACGGTTATATTTATTGCTTTTCTTAAGGATATATTTTCCTTCACTTTAAGTAAAATAAATTTGTAAGTTTAACAATGTTTTATTTCGTCACTTTGTTTAGTTCTTATATTCGATCAGTGATAGTGAAATACATAAATGCTGCTAATGGAAAATGTAAAGGATTTGTTGCTGTACTATTAAAAGTTCATAAAATGCACTTTTGTTAACGCAGATATATTTTTGAAAAAAAGTTATGGAAAGTGGAGTTAATATTTTTAAAAATACTATGCACTAACTTGTTACAACAAGTAGAGCAAAACGATGTAGTTTTATCGCGAGCACTATTTTGAATATACGATATTGTTATGAGATATGAACCTATGTTTGTAGTACCTTTCTTTTCTCAATTTAAAAATCTTTTTTATTCCAAAATCGTTGTTTTTAGCTTGTAGGTACCTACTAATTTGTTTGCCAATTATCTAAGGGCAATATGTATTCAGTAAGCTAGCCAACTCCTATGATACGACGACTTACTACGATCACCCTATAGCTCTTTAGCTCGTGCTAATCTTGTGGCAAGGAAAGAGTACACAATCTACATTGCATATAACAACAAATGTAGGAATTGAAAGACATCTAAAAAAGCATTAAAATTTTAAGTTCTGAAAGGTGAGCACTAAATATTCTAACGCATTATAATAATAGACTTTTTTCGGTATTGTGCAGTAAAAAATTAAAAAGAAAAAGTTTGTATGTATACCATATGCAAACATATATTTTAATGAGAACTCACATCCACTTGAAGAAATTTCAATATTTTAATGCTCTAATAATAATTATGGTTTTTACTACATAATAGTTCAAAGCACTTTGAAAGCTTTCACTAAATACCCGTAATGCAAATACCTACTGCTATTACCTTAGCACTCATACTTAAAAATAAATAATGCTAAAGTGCGGGAGTTATGAAAACAATAAATGAAAAAGCTTAAAGCATGCCCATCTGGCAAAACAAACATTAATTTAGGTACAGCAAAGTATTACATGGACTGAATCTGTAAGGGTGGACCCTTCAACATATCTTATTGGAGTTTTGAAATCAACAGGCATGTGTTCTAAAAGTAATTACATAATACTAAATCATGCGTCTATATAGTAGTAAAGAAAGAAGAAGAAGAATTTATTCCAATTGATAAATGAATTCGTCGCTTGGAAACGTACAAATTCATTTTAAGATTTTATTAATATATTTAATAGGATAGTGTTAAGGTAAGACAGAATATTAAATTGATTGCTCGTATGCAGGTTCAATGAATGTATCTTTAAAAAAATTAGCATACTACAGACTTCAACAAACTTGACATATTAAAACTATATACATACATGGTTTTAAGATTTTTCGGATTTTTGCATTTGAATATGTGTACGATTATTATTAAAATTTTGAGACATATTTCGGAGGTAATAAGCAATAAAATGGACGGATAATTTGAATATCTATAAGTATGCTCATCTGCTGTACTATTCCTCCTAATTTCCTTAGGCATCAGCTTTTATAAAATTGGTTTACCTAGTCTCCTCAGTATTTAGTATTTATAGGACTTTAAGTAGGACTACTTGCACAGGTTCGTCCCGAACTGTAGCGCCACCTTAGTAAGTATGTAGGACTTCGCTATTATTAGCACACGTTTCTGTTGATTTACCTACATTACACACTCGGGATATAAAGAAGCGACAAGCTTGCTTTCAACTAAACCAAAAAATTTTCTCTTCATACCTTAAAATATTAAGGTTCTCAAAAAAAACAATAAAGAATTAAGATTTAAATTAAGTAATCAAACCACAAACCTAAAATTAGTTTCCCCTATCACTGATCACATCGTTAACAAAATTATTTATTTACAAAATTAATTTTAATATACCTATATATATACGAGTATATATTTATTTTACTTTTATTATTATATCCTCATGCACAGTATTTCATCATTTATTCTTAAATTAAAAAATAAAACCGACATTTCATTCATTGACATTCTTTCAAATCACGCACCCAATCGTCGTCATTCACTGCTTCGCTATAAATGTAACTAATATTGTATATATATAAGTATAATTAGTATTTTAGACGAATATAAAAAAATATATATGTAATTACCATTTACGACCCACATATAAATATGAAAAAAATTTAAATAATAAAAAATAAAAAGTAAATTATAATCTTAAATTGAACATCCCCAGTTTTACCATCAGTTCTTTTGTTCTATTTGTGTATAGTTGTGCAGCTGGTGTGACTTTTGTTTACTCCTCTGGCCAACCCAGGTCCTCACCCACGAGTTCATAAAATCTCTGATTGTGTTCAGCAAAAAATTTACGCAATTTCGATACGACCAATGGGTCGACATGTGGATGTTTTCGACCCTTTGTTTCACGCAGACATCGATCTCCGCTGTCATATCGCAGGCAGTAAAATCCTTTAGTTTCATTAAAATAAAAGTGATTGCTGGTAACACGATGTTCAATCCCTATAAAAGACAAATATGCACACAATGTCAGATTTTTCTTTTGATTTGCAATTATTTAATTATTTGCAATTTGGAATAATTTTATAACAACATACCTAACTAAGTATATAGTACGCTAGCAAATAGTATTGATTTCTCTCTTGATATGAGCCAGTAACTACTTCGTTCTAGAGTGAACTATAGTGTAAGGCTTAACACTTGCAATGGCATTTTACTATTTATCAAATAAATACCTAAATTAATGAACAAAATCTATACCTGTGTAGTTTCAAAAAGTTTGTGAAGTTGGCACTCAAGCTATTTGTTCTACTAAATGCAAAAAGTTAGTAGAAAATGAATTCAAAATATTTTTGTTGTGTCTCTGAATATAAACAATATGTAGCGTTAGTATTCAATATTATATCTTGTGATCTAAAAGAGTTACATGCTTGTTTTTACAAGTTTTTTATATCTCAGCTAGATTTGGATGGTTAATAGGTAAATAGATGTTTTATTGTCAACTATGCTGGGCCTTGAGTGTACTTGTTTAAAGAACATTTTTTTTGGTTGTTTAGGTATAGGTATTATTTTTGCCGTCGCAGATACTTACCTAAAAATGACTCGATGCGTTTCAGTTGCGACACTGGATCGTCGATTAATTGATCACCGTTGACAATAAGCAATTGCTCGCGGGGGAAGACTTCAAGCCATCGATGCAAATGTAAATGATACATGGATATTGTTAGTGGACGATAGGATTCATTAACAGTGCCATTTGGAAATATAGCAAGTTCTTCGAAAGATCTATATACAAAGAAGGCAATCACAGTTAATAATAAACAAAAATTATGAAAAGAGGTGAGTTTGAACCACACACAATGTACCTGTGTGTATATAATATTAATATATGCCATCGTTCACTTACTTTGATATGAAAGTGGCTCCACTGTTTGTTGAAGATGGAGTTGTTGTAATAGAATCACTTCCCACAGAATTCGGCCGATTTGCAGTGTAACTTTCATATAATTGCGATGAATATGATGGTAATCTATTGTAGTATACAGAGGACGAAGAATAGAGCTTTTGAACAGGTGGTGCAAGAGGAGCATCTGCCGCCAGAGGCAAAGAAGCTGTTGCAGCATGACTTCGTAATTGTGTAAAATCAGAGATAGCCCGCGTCACGGGCTCACGTACGATGAGAAGAAGCTTTATGCTTGCGTTCATTGCTCTTACACGCTCCGGTACCTGCAAAAACAAATTAAAAATATTTACAGACTCTACGTTAGGCATATATTCATTTTGGTTTTTTTTGTAAAAATATTAAATTCTGATTGGAATACGGTTTTTCGAGGTGGTCAGCTTGTACATATTTGCTATTATTTCAATGATTCAACATTTGTATATCATAGTATGTGATGCGAAACCCAAACTATTTCTTAATTCATTTCGAAAAAAGGTTCCAGGTAAATATTTTGAATAAAAACTAAAAACTCAATGCGAAGTTAAGCCAAGACTAAAATTTTTAACTTAGTTTACTCGTACCCAAGACTTATGAATATTTTTCTATTATTATTGCATCAAGTTCGTTCAACTTGCAGTGTTTTCATACTGCGAGAGAATGGAGCACACGGGAAGATTTATTCCCCGATTTTAGAGATAAATGTTTTGTTTGCAAAATACATGCGGTTTGGGAATATGAGCTTCCAATGCTAGTTCCTTGACATTAGAAAGAGTTAAGCCCTTTGACAAAGCACATATATAACGATCAGAACCCACTATATATTTAGCGAGCTTACCAATTTTACTGTGTACTGTGTTGCTGTATGAGTATTAAATACACAAAAATGAACTGCCAACACATTTATGTTTATTATGTAATTTATTTATTTATATAGGTAATTAATGAAATTCGATCTGGTTGGAATGGAATATTCGCTGCAAAGCAAGTTAGGTGTTGAGAAAAAAAAACTATTTAAGAGTGTTTACGGATTAACTACTAATCGTAAATATGTAATACTGTGTTACAAGGCACAAAATTAAGAAAAAAAATTATTTTCTTAGTTTATTAATGAGTTTCCTAATGTTACATAAACTTTGGGCAATCGTTTATCCTATTTGTAAAAACTTCCTTCAAATCTTGTTACTACCCCAGGAATTACAGCCGTCAAGTTCCGCAGAATGAATTGGACGAGAATAAAAGTTAAACATTAAAGGAAGTGGGGAATATTCTTCACAAAATGTAGTAGATTCAATTATACAGTATACATCCTCTGCTTGCTTTCTTAACGTAATCCAATTGAAATGTGAATTAATACGCAAATTGACTACAAAATACTTCCTTTGTACTTTTGCTGAGATGATTTTTTCAAAGAAATTTAGTAAAATTTTCAATATAAAAATAAAATAAATAAATAGTTCCGAAAAGTCTCTAATTATACCTATCGGGCTCAATTAAGATTTTACGGGATTTCATGGGAACAAAACTATTTAATCACCATCGTACTAAAATCGAGTAAGTCGTTAAAAAAGTTAGATAGTTAAAAATCCTGAAGAGGAATTATTCCTTGAGAATTATCTGAATTACACATCTGAAGTGTGAAATCCGCTATAAGCGGCATTACCTGTTTGATTCATATATGCTTATTGGTTATATCCAGCATCAAGCAATTTGCTGACTTTATTCTATACATTTTGATTTGTAGAAATATTGACAAGTACTCTAATAATGAATGGAAGCTGAGTAGAAGCTGTACATAATAAATTATGTATTTAAAACTAGCTTCGCTTATATTTTCTTTAGACTTAGCGTATAATAGTCAAAGAACACTTATCACTTTTAATTCCATCTTTCAACAGTTATAAATATCTATGAAATCAGTAAAATTAATTATTACGGCCTCTTATTGCGAAACTGTTTGCAAAATTTTATGTTTTTCGATTAAGGTACCTACATTCCCTTTCGTGTATACCTATACAATAACATTCTAAAAGCCTCTGTAGTACACCTGACGTATACATATGACTGCCTTTTGTAAGAAAGAACAATAAAACTTCTCCCGTTGCCTTCTGCTTTTTGGTTCAAAATGGTATAAGACGTTCACCTCTTCTGAAATACAATGAATAGTCCTGCTGGGTGTAATCTTAATACAATCCCATATCAGAGATGAACATTTAAAAACGATTGCAAGAATAATATAAAATGGCTGAATAATTAATTTGTGTAAAGCTATTGGCGACAAAATAAATATTAATGTCATACAAAATGAGAATGAGCAATGACGAAAAGTTAAATTTTTTATATCGCATGACACTGAAATCAGGGGTCAGATCGCCAGCCACTTCCGTGAACGAGCTATACGTTCACGGAATTAAGTTGATTTTACATGTGAAACAAAAACAAATTCCGTCACGTAATGCTCGTTAACGGATGACGCGATTCGACCCCAGGTTTATTAAATGTCAAACTTTTCCTAATGCGAGGTTAGGAGAAAAATTAAGAAATGTGTGAATATGAGGTATGTTAAAAAGAAAATACTTTTTCTGTTTAAAATAAACTATGTTCAATATTAAACTAAGGATGTCGTCTCAAGAGCTTCATATACTGCCACTTTAAACATTCATGTGAGAAATTATAGTAAAATAGATAACCTTCCCTAACTTAAGATAGGTATTAAATAGAAATTCAACACTTACCTCTGGCGACACAAAGTAACTAGGACTCTTTTCGATTGTGATTTGTCCACGAAACGAATGTGGCATCTTCTTACGGTACCACTCCAGTCCTTTCATGTAGTTCTCATCACGATCAAAAAAATGAACCTCTCCGCCAGCTTTCTGAACTCTCGGATGTAGATACAACATTTCGAGAAGGGCACGTGTTCCACATTTTCGGATCCCAATGATAAGGGCCTGAAATAAACAAGAGTCTTAGATTCCAGCTAAGAAGTCGGAATTATACGATAACATAAAAGGGTTACCAAAAGGATTATTAGGGTCGACGCAGAAAACTGTTTTAAGTGAATATTAGGATCTAGAATACAGTGGTGTTTCACCTTTTGATAAAATTGGTTATATTATTCATAAGATGCAACGTTAATTACCTTTACGGCTTTGTATATCTAGTCATTTATGAGCAATTTTGTTTTAAGTGCTTAAAGTATTTATAGATACATATGAGTAGGTAGGTACATACATTCTCGTATGCGACCGTTGGTTCGCAATATAAGGTTTATCTGAGGAACGTAGTTGTTTTTTGTATATACTATGATACGTTAATTTTGTTTCCAAATACTTTGTTTAAAAACTAAACCAAAGTTTACCACACATAAGGAATTATTGTTCAATCCTTACCTGTGGCAGCCGCCTACTCGTCTTGGGAAAATGTACTCGGTTCGGAAAGACCATTGGATGATTTATCGGACTCATTTCGCCAGGTTTTATGAACTCAGGCACACGATGCACTAGTATCAATCGATGACGTTCCGAGACTGCTTGCGCTGCTTGAATATTATACACTGCACTATCGTAGAGAACATGAAATGTTAAAAATAATGAAAGAAGCATGACTGTTAGAAACACAGCGGCCAGTTTAGGACGAGATACGCCAACCACTAGAATGCAGTCGGTGTGTGATGTTTCTGGCCCTATTGGCCTCATCGCCGATTTGGGTAACCATCTGAAAAGAAAAAATATAAACAATTAATGCAAACCGAACAGCATACCATAAAGTTGAAAAAATTAAGGTTGTTGGAAACCCAAGAGTGTTAAAACTTAAAATCGATAAGATCGGTTATTTATTATATATTATTAGTATATTTAATATATAATTCAAGTAATAAAGTATATACAGTGGTGCACTAGTATAACGAATGATTTATAATGTCTAGGTGTAGGTATTCGTTAAATCGAAAAATTCGTAGTATCGAGCACATTTTACTGTACGAAATGTTAAATAAAATGTACAAATATTGTTTCTATTCATTCGTTTTATTTCATTTATTCAAAACGTTAAAAAAAAAACTTGTCAAAGTAAAAAATAAAAAATTAACTACTAGCACAAGAAAGGAACCCGACCGATATCTACTTTTGAAAGACCCGCCAACGAAACAAAGATTCATACGTGGATACCAAATGTGTATGGTATGTGCCAAAGACAAAATAAACAAGAACATACTTGCAAACCGAAAGCGTTGTGAGTGTAAATACATAGCAGTAATGCACAATAACAAAAAAGTTATTTATGTAGTTTTACAACAGGTCCATACACATATGTACATGCAAACATTCACAATCCAGAGAGTTGCTTTATACCTGCCTTCATAATGTAAGCACATACATGTTTCTTTACTAAAGATATGTATAACAGAACCATTCCTTATATCGAATGTCGAACTCTGTTTTTCATAAGTTATATAGATGAATTTGGGAAAAGTGTACGTTATATCGGCATTCGTTAACTTGAATTACACCACTGTAATTCAAGTTCGATTTGAACAAAAGAATTTTAAACAAAAAAAGTGAAGAGTATCATATTAATATTTTTAATGGTGAAAATAAATAACAACATACAAGGAAGTGTTGAAAATTGAGCTCTGTATGTATGGCAAAGATTTTACAACCTCGGGCTATGATTCTGCTAAGATGATGAGTGGTGTTTACCATAGCTTATTTTATGCACATTTACGACTTTGAGCCGGATGAAATTGAATAAAATATATACACTAAAAAATACCTAATGTTAACTATATATACCTTCGTGTTGCTGTCTCTTTATTAAGAATACCTTTATAGTTTTAATACAGTAATGTTTTTTTGAAAATTGGATTATTGTTAGCTTACTTAACATTTAAATTTCTATTTTCAAGGAAAATGGTAAACATAGATATCAAGATCTTTTAAACAGATCCCTGATATTAAGAGTATCTTCCTCCTGGATGTATTTTCAGTCATTTGTTAAACTGGACAAATATTAACCAGTGAACCGTACCTATGATCACATATCAGTTAATAATAAGAATAATCAGATATGCACAAAATATCTGCCTTATTTATAGCCGATGTATGAAATATAATGCATCCTGTTAATAAAATGTCGATTTATTTTTTTTTGCTTTTATTATCGTGAAGTATACGGTGCGTGACAAAATCATAAAAAGCTTCAAACGAAAAGTGTGCCACAAATTCAAAAACTCGTAAAACTCAAACGAGTGCAATGCAAAAACAGCAACCTCTTATGTGAAAACTAAAAATAATGAACCCTTATAGAACAGTCAGCAGACAGTCTGCTTTCAACACATTCACTTCCTAATCACTTTCAGCAGCACCACGGTCGACCTCATTATGGCCGTATATGAAAATATACTCGTATGTCTCAAACCGGTAGGTTTATATAAGTTGCAGGTAGATAGTGTGTTTTGACGGATAAATTACGTCGAGAAAGAAAACGAAAAAGGAAAAAGCGAATAGGTATTACATGCTATTAAAATAACTATCCTTAAAGACCTGACTGTCGTACCTGCATTATTTTTCTTCTTAATATTTCCTCTCAATAGAAGTAGCAAAAATCTTTATAGACGGGAGAACTCTTGTCGGGACAGTTTTCACAATGTGGAAACACTTTTTAAATAAGGGTGTCACTTATATAAGGGTTACAACATTTACGGGAACGGCTGCTATGGAGTCTGGGATGTTTAAAACTGCGAACGGTAGTATAAGTACTGTAACCCGTGCTTTAACAAAATAAGCTCTAAGTTATGAAATCTTGAATATATTAGCTTGTTCTCTTTGAATACGGGAAGTTAATTATAACAATGCACTGTTTTATACACGGCTTACTAAGAGGTGGTTTTATTGCACGATATAGGTACATGCAATATGAAGTACAAGTAGCTGAGCATCCTCGTTGTAACTTTTGAATTAATAAAAGAAGCACCTCTTAATCGGATGTGCCGCATTAGATTGAGTTTAAATTTATTTTCAGGTCGGCAAAAGAACTGAGTGAAGTCTTTATCGCCACTTCGGCACAATATTTAAAGAATAAAATGCCTGCTCAATGTTGACCTCACTTAAGTAAACATGATGTACAGTAATACGAATACTATAAGACATTATAATGCAGTTTGATACAAAATATGCAAAGTTTACGCAGTGCACAACATGAAAATATAAAAACATATGGTATTGAAGTACAAATAATATTCTTCTAAACATAATTAATTTACCAAGTGGCATACGAGTTTGCAAGTGTGGGTTCAACGGCGTTGATAGCCGTTGTTTTTAAGATAACTTCCCTTCCTTCTAACTTTTATAGCTGTCAACGTTTTAGTAAAAATATGCGAGATCTGAAATGCACCCAAGATTTTCCATAATTTTGAATATAATACTAAGACATGCAGGCTATATATATTGTATAATATATACGAAATTATTTTTGGCGTGAAATAGTTGCATGTTTTTTATTACAAATTAACGCATATTATTATAGTAAATATGCTCATGAAACTAACATCCTTTTTTGGATCTATATATATAAAAATTGAGCCTAAAATTGTGTTGGTTTGTCGCCGATTCACGCCTTAACGCATCTACCGATTTTTACCAAACTTTCACACATCTCTGGTATTGGTCTATATATCATTTTTGTGAAGTTTGGTTGAAATCGGAAAACGTATGCGTGTGTTTTGCGTGCTTGGAAAAACACATGAGTTTCAGTACATTTTGGTTTTTGAATGATTTTTTTAGTGATTTGACATCTCAAGATGTCGTTCGAGAAGCTGAAGATTACTAATTGGAAGATTTTGAAAAATTTTTTACCGAAACCGGAGCAAAAAAATGTCTTTGTACTGTAAAATAGGTTTTTTGTTTTTATGAGAAATCAATTTTTATTTTGTCAAAATACTTTTTCGAGTTTTCAATCAGGTTCTTCATGTTTTCCCAACATTTTGAAAAACTTTAGTCCTGGGGTTCCTACGCCGGTACCTTTAACTTATTGAAGATTGATTTTTTTTTTAGTTTGTATCAAAAATGCCACCTCAGCGGAGAAGTGATATTGGTAGTCGGTCACGTAGAACGCAAAATAGATCAAATGAAAGGCAAAATCAATCACAAGAAGAGCGAGAAAATCGAATTCAAAGAGAACGTATGGCCAGATCACGTTGAGGTCATTTTTAACTTTAACTTTTAATTTCATTTTTACTCAATTCATTCATTAAGTTCAGGTCATTCATCTGAACAACGTGAACATCGTAATGAGCAAGAAAGATTAAGAATGCAACCGCATCGCACAACAAGAAATGTTAATGAAAATGCTGAACGAATCAATATTAATGTTGTTTTAATTGGTGCAGGATTTCGGTATGATAGTGTCATTGATTATATTTTGAACAAATTTGTGGTTATTGGTGCAATGAACTAATTATGTCAATTTTGTAATGTATTCAAATTTGGAAATGAAACTTCTGGAATGTGTTGTACTTCTGGGAAAGTTCTATTACCAGAATTACAATATCCACCTGAACCATTACGATCATTACTTTCTGGCACAACACCAGAATCAAAACATTTTTTGGATATCATTCAAATGTACAATAATTAATGCTTCCAAATAACATTTCGGCATCAGGTATTTCAAATGAAACATTGAATTGACCGAATTACATGAAGCAGTATGTCGGCGCAGTGGCTTAGTGGTAAGCGTGTTGGACTACTAAGCGAAGGGTTCCAGGTTCGAATTCCGAAAAAAAAAATTCCAAATTACAATTTTTTTTCTACTGCTCCACATCTCGCAAATGTCTGACAAACATCCGAGAATATAATTGTCGTGAAAGAGCTTCTTAATTGGCCGTTTGGACTCGGCATAAAATTGTCCTTCCCTTCCATCCGTCCCAAAAATAAAAAAAAAAATCACAAAACTAATAGTTGTGAGATACTAGGCCTTAGGTCCCTACGGATCTGTTGCGCCAACTATTTATTTATAGTATGTGCATTCTCGGAATTATTTCATGCTTATTTTGAGATTCGATTCTTTCGAAAGTGTGCCGAATTTGAAGAATCTGTATTTTGAATTTCGAACAGATAGGAAGTTCATTCTATCAATCGAAAGTTCATTTTTCATTCCAATGTTGAGTATATTTTCACTTTCTAATCGTTCGCAACAAATGTCATTTTTCTATTCGTCTGTATTTTCCTAACGCTAAACAGTGATATTTGTTGTTTTTCCATATTTTCTTGAGGGATTTTTTTTTGCGGAAATGGATTTGAGGCATCCTCCTTTATGAATTTTTTTCTTCTTTCATCCATAAACAAAACAATTGACATGTCTGCTGGTATTTGGCACCGATTGTTTACACAAAAACTGTATCAAAAAAAAAATTGTTTTGTTTATAGGTACAATAACCATATTTAAGAGGTAGTGTGACCAGAATTGAGTTGAATAAATAACTTAAAAACTTTAGGTTGAATATAACATAATACCTTCTTTTTGCATTCTTTACTTCAACAATATGGGTTCGCAATTTTATAACAAAATTTAAAACCTATTTTAGATTAGCTCATATTTAAACTTCAGACTTTAGCATGTCAAAATATTACTAATAACACATTTTAATATTCTTAAGCCTGGTCCCATTTCAAAAAAGACTTCTACTTCACATTTTTGTAGATAAAAAAAAAAACAAAAGTATGTTCACTCCACATAAAAAAAATGTGCAACCGCTGATTTCGAAAGTTGAATTCATTTAAATTAATTTTATGACATTCTCGATAGTGAATATTATTCGTTCGAATCTCAAAATACCCAAAGTTCATTCGAACGAATAGAGACATAGATTATTCGTTCGAATCTGAAAATAGGTATGATTATATTAATTTCATTAACGAAATTTGGGCGGAACGAAGTTCGCCGGGTCAGCTAGTTATTTTATAAAAATCAGTACTAACCGGCAGTATAAAGCATGCCTTCTTCCTCCAGACCTAATGGTTATCATTATATTAAGCTTTTTGTTCTGTTACCTTTATTTTAGAATAAATTGGCGTCATAAGAATAAGTTGCTGCGCGTTAAAAATATTATGCTCCAGAGTAGAGATGGAGTACTTGACATACAATTTATTTCAAGTAAAGTTTTGTGTAAAAACCACTACTTGGGTTTTTTGTAAGTGATTCTCTCTTATGTTTGTTTATTTCGAGGCGTTATTTTGATACATTACGGAAACCGAAACAGTCATGGTATATTATAAGTTCAGTGCCGAGGTATTATTTTGGTATCCCCAATTATGTGTTCCGGTTTCTTCTGGCTTTTAGCTTTTGGGGAATGATGGGAGTATAGTTTAGTAAGTGACACGTATGTTTGTTTGACATTTTTTAGTTGGAAGTGATTGATAAAGCTAAACTCTAAAATTCTTAAAGCTTTGTGCTTCTGTAAAAACAATAAACGTTCGAAGTTTGTGAATAGCCGAAATCTTGGGATGTATAAAGTGAGAAAGTCAATTAACGACCCTGTGTTTCTTCGAATCAGATTTTAACATATAGGGTACCTTTACAAATTACAAATCCATATAGCAAATTATAGAGAAGAGTCCCGTAAGTCCTGCGGGAGAAGACCGCTTAGCAAAACTCAATAGGTTCTTATTAGTGCAGTTATGGGCCCCGAAAGTTTATCATAGACCAAATATTCATAGTTCACAGTTCTTGGATAGTACTTATTAGTTTCAAATCGACGCCTACCACCTGTGATTACAATTCGTGAACTTCTCGCGCGCGTGAAAAAAACTTTCAAAAAAAGGAAAGAAAAATGAATTGAACTATTCACTTTTAAGTTTTCAAGATTACTCTAAATTTTTGCAGATTTTATATTTTTTCATTCTAGATTTTGTGCTTTCGAAGTTCTGTCACTCGTGTGACGTCATGATCCCGATCAAAAACATCCCTATTTAGAAATATTTTACAAATTTTTTTACGCAATGTATGTCCGATTTAAACTTTTTTATTTTGTAAGTTTTTTGAATTCAGTCAACGCAGCTTTTAATACTGTATACATAGTGCCAACCTAGTATAATTAGGATATTTTCATAACAGTGTAATATGAATATGTTCATTTATGTTCTTTAGTGGCTAAGGATAATACATTTCAAAGAAAATCATCTTACAGTTAACGGAAATTCCACAGGATAGGTAGTGATGCAAATAGAATAACAAACTTTGACAGCACACACAATGTATAGAAACGTCTACATTATGTAGGTACCTAAACAATCCTTGGCAGCGAAATCAAACAATTTGATACCTCCCCCACTGTCCTTGTAACCGTATATTTCCCATTACAAAACAATTCAGTTCATAGCCTATCAGGGGAATTCGATACATTACCCGGTACTTAATTTAATTTCGATATACAAACACCTACCGGCGCAGAAGGTTCGCATTCAATTGTACGCCTAAGAAGTTGCTCGAGGGTGTTTTTCTTTTCTCCTTGCAAAATAAATTGGATACGTGTTGTGGTAGGGCACCAATATGATTTTAAATCGGCAGCTATCGGAAACGACACTGCTTAAACATAATTAATTCGCTCTTGTCTTAAGTTGGCTAAAACCAAATGACAAAGAATAGATTTAGATAACAGGCTGTTATATGCAATGTACATTGTGAATATTAAATGTAAATGTATTTTATTATATACTCTAATGTACTCGAACTTAGCAGTTGTCTATTTGAGTAAATATAGTTTTATGGTAAAATAAACCAAGCATATACCTACATATAAAAAATACTTACAGAATATCTAGAGGAAGCTTCACCGAACAGTCCCTCAGCGCCGCTTCGTCGCTGCGTCGTTTGGCGATCATCAATTATAAACGAATTTGTATCAGATGATGTAGATCTTTAGCTATTTTATCTTGCGCTATATCCATTAGCTTAACGATTTGTATTTTAAAACGGAAAATCTCCCATGTACATTTATTTAATGCACTCCCTTGCTCCAGATTTTTGTTCAGTATGGTAGGTAGTTATCAGTTTTATCGTTTTCGGTTAATGGTTTTACGCGGAAATGAGTTAACAACAAATACAACCTACAACTTTAATGGATCAATGAGAGTTTTTAATAGATACGTCCTTAAATCTATTTCGTACGGATATCCTTAAATCACTTTTTAATCGAAATTCATGTGGAGCGCTCCTCATCTACAAGCGGATATAGTTATGTGAAGGAATTTCTGTTTTGTGTGTGTAAATGCACAGTTAGGGAGTGAAGTCACTGCTGTCAATGGTACCTTTTAGCTAGCAGTTATTAAAAGAATCAAATTTCCGCCCTCAATCTACATTCATTGACGACAACAACAACAGGAACAGGGATGGTGCAACCGTGGTGATTCGATTTTGGCATCCATTCAACAGCATAAAGGATGTCATTACTTGAAGGACAATTCATTCAATTCAATTTTGGTTGGAGTTCCGGAATCGGTTAGCTTTTGGTTTGGATATTTAATTTGTTATTATTCTTAGCCTGTTGATTGATTCCTGTTCGATATTCTTCATTATCTCAGATGCATAGTGTTTCATTGTGAAAATAATTTTATCTTCGAGGTCCCACTTTGAATCGGCTGTCTGTAAGAATGGTAATTTGAAAAAAAAAACATTATTTTTAAAGTGTTTGCTATTATTTGGGATAGTTTTTAGATATTGTGCATTCGTACCGCCTAAAATTGATTAAATTATTAATATCCCTTTTGATTGTTTCTTTATGGGACGATTGAAAATCCCTTGAAATTAAATTGAGTTCAATGCATAGAAGATACGTAAAACGTGTTGCAAACATCCTAAAGGTATAAAAACAAGCTGTTACTTTGCTTTATTCATCAGTTTTTGCAAGTAAATATCAAAATTTAAATACAAATTTGATATTTGTCATTTTGATGGGAAACGAAACACTGTAAACAAATCGCAATGTTTTTTTCTTACACTGAAACACATTAATTCACTTCCTCTACTTTACACTAGAGTACAGATACGCATTCTTGTAAACTCTGTTATTCCCTAAGGACAATTATTATCGATTGGTAGGTAATAACTAAATATTTTTTTTGTTTAATCTTACCTCATGACCTACCAACCTTCTTTCATATTTAAAATGTTTGTATTTGCATTTCCTTTTCTTTGCATCAGATTATGACTTTTTTATAAAGAGATATCCACAAGAATATCAGTGCATTTAGTTCACTTGTGTGTATATTGGGCCAAAAATATGCAAAATAAAATGAAACGTCAAATGCAAAGTGAACTGGTTCTTTTTTTTGTTTTTATATAGTCTACATATATTCTGGTGTCCTAAAATACTGGCGATATAGTATTCCAGATTTGTATTTAGAGATTTTTAATCGCATGTTAAGTATGCTTACAAAGACAATTTGTCTTTGAATACAACATAACATTTACCAAAAAATTTAAAATATGTTTAAGACCCAAAAGCAATTAGAAAAATTTTACAGATCTAGGGTGTAGAATTTCCCCATTCATTTGATTGTCATCATTCTTCCCCATACAGAGGCTGAGCTAAAATAAATCCAAATGGGCCCCTTTGATTTAATACGAACATAATTTCCATAGCTTTGGAGAGGGCATATTGAAATACTCAGATGAACTCGAGAAAATAGATTTTTTTTAATGAAACTACGTAAATAGCTTATGACATATAAATTGAGAAAAGCATTGAGGGTACTATTATTTTAAAAGGGTTTGTTAGCCAGAAACAGCACTCTGATTTAGGTTCCAATTTTCCACAACTCAACTTTGGGAAAATAAGTTACATTAAAACACGTCAATCATCTTTCATCATGCAGTCAGATATTTACGGATCAATATGAGATCGCTTATCATTTTCTATATAGATAATTTAAAATCAATACAAACGGCTCCACGCTTAATTTCTCCATTCGAAATACCTATATCCTTTGTGTACAATATGGAATCAATTAATTCGTCCATACAATACAGCAAAAAGCCGAGACGATCAAAGGGGTGTGTATCGTTAGAATAAAATATTTATAGAGTTTTCGTAAACTGACATTGATATTATTCGTTTATACACACTCGTATACTATTACCATAAAATTGATTTTTTGCATGTCCACCTTACATTCCAATTATACGTCCTCCCAAGGACATTGAAAATAATGTGTTTCTCATTTTACGTCTACTAGGGATAAGTGACACTTTTCGGAGGCATATTATAAAAATAGTAACGCTCTCATTTAGTAGAGAGACCCCATACCAACTTCTTAACGGCAGCAAAACACGAAAGTCGAAATGAAGTGAAAGGAAAATGACAACGAGAATGGAAAAGGAAATCGGGAGTGCGTTGCGTAGTAATTGATTTTGTGACTTTAAATTATAACTTATAAGTCTCCTTTGGTTTCGCATTGAATAATCGTGTTCTCTGAATATTATCTTGAAAATGATGTGAACAATTTTGCTGGCAATCTATCAAAAAGGCGCTGTCAATGAGGCATATGAATAAAATAACATGTCCTTGATTTATAATTAAAGGGGGTTGGTTTATCGACGTTTTTGAATAAAATAATTTTGTACTCATGTTCGTTAAATAGGTATGCAGAATATGTTGTAATGAAAGAAAGACTCTAAACCCAAGACCTATACAGCAACTTTTTACCTCAAATTAAATTATATGCACCTAAATATATATTATTTGCGTATATTCACATATTATTTGCACTGTTATCGAAATGTAGTTTCGATTACTCTAGCAACTTTACAATTGGGTCTTCATGCTGAAGTAGTTATTTTCATTATCAGAATCGACACTGAATTCGAAGCAATGAAAAGCACAATATTTACTCGGTCAGTATGTACAAATAATCACCATGACAACCTTCTTACAATTAGATGCAGAATGCTGGTGGCCCATGTTGGAGATGATTTTGCTAATGCTGACACAAGCGCTCATTTTTCCATCACAAAATAAAATATGTATAAGGTATCTACTCATTTATATTGCTATTCATAAAAGAGCAAACGAGAAACCATTACTAAAGTCAATACAGTTAAACAATTATCGTGGACGAATATAATATGTAGATGATTTTGCAATTGCTTGTCATCGAAACAAATTACCCAACAAATATCAAGGGCTGGAATCAAATCCACTCTACACTTGACTTGAAAGCGGAGTTTTAAGTTACTTTTATAGCACAGTATATTATGCTTAAGTCTGTACATATATAGACTAATTTTGGATAAGTTAAGTGTTTGATTTGCAAATGATATTTATACGCGTATTATACTTAAAGAAAGCAATGGATTGGGATCATATAATCATATTATTTTATAATAAATTGCTTAAGCCGTTTTTCAGTTATTTAAAATTGCATATCTGATGAACAAATTTTGCTCACTCTAATTTTGGGGTAATCAGTAATCTGGACTCAAAACATACCATTGATTTGTTGACGTTTAGTAACAATTTTACCGGCAATGCGCGGAAGTTATTAAAATGTCTTTCGGAGCCGACTTTTATGTTTTATATAAACAGTTAAAATTAAATGTACCTAGATATTTTTTTTTGCTGTAAGAACGTAAATGGAAACAAAATGTAAACTACTAATATCTAAGTTATAAATTGCTGCGTTCATCGATATTAAATATTCTATTACTCCCACTGATTAGGTCAGCATTGAACTACATTAGTTGCACAGGAACATAATCCAAGTAGCATTTCATACTAATGACATATAAATATAGGTATATATAGTAACTTTGCATACAACCAAGTCTTCATCTAAGATTGAAACATTTTCTGTAATAAACTGCCAATATCCTGTAGCTGCTCTTTCCACATTATTAAAAGTACACATGTTCCATGTTTTGCAATCATCGACATTTTATAATTACTATCCCTATACTAATTCCTTTATTTGCTTCTCTTTCTCATAACTAGCATGTAAGCAAAAGCAAGCACGACTTCCGTTTTTTTTCAAGCATTTTTACATATATGTACGAGTAAAAGGTATCAATATCAGTCAGTGTAGGTACTACGATTCGTAGTTTAAGAATGTCAAAAAAATAAATGTGAAATTATGTGCAATATGTACATTTCAGCCTGATTTGTAAAAATATTTAAATTCTAAATTGAACCGCTATTCGTATACAATTGCGTGTCAGGAGACTACCAGATACTAACAGTTGCATATGAAAGAAATAATTCATGCTGCCGATTGTTGAAGGATACATACCCGTGTCCTTTTTTTATTTTTAGTATTTATTCGACTGTAATACGTATTTGTACTTAATTTGTTTCTGACTGAAGTTAATCGTTTTGTTATTTTGAAATTGGCTTGGGTTCGTTGAATAGAAGTATGTACGACTTGCAACATGCAAAGATAATTTATCGAGCTTTCTTTGTTTAATGGTTTCTTTTTATTAGAAACTCGAAGCCATAACCTTGGAAAGGTCTAGCAATGTATATAGTACATAGTATAGTGTTTAATTGAAATGATTCACAAATTAAGAGTAAATGGATATTTAACAAAGGAAACAACCTTAAGAAGAAGGGAATCGAATATCAGACTCTTCGCTCAGTAGCTCAGTACACTAACCACAGAGCCACTGCGCCTATTATTTATCGTAAAATTATCTTTACAATTTAGTTTAGATATTAATCTAAAAGGGTGCTGGTATTTGTTATGAAAATCTTATCATGTTCTTTACCTAATTAATTTAATTGGTGTTTGGTGCAACCTACCACTACAGGCCAATGGCTAATTTAGCCGAATGTGCGCACTCTCGAATTAAATTATAAGTAATAAAACATTTTTAGTTGCCAGAATCGATTTCTGTTTATGGGCATTCTAGAAAGCAATTTATACATTGCTGAAAGCAAAGAATTACCTTTTGAACCAAAAGTTTAAAATGTTATCACTAAGACTTGGGATAATATTGCACCAACGCTTGTTGGTATTATCCTAGGTATAAAACAAAACGTTTTCATGTATGAAACTAAGAACTTTAAAATCTGCTGATAATGATTCATATTTAAGCTCCAGAAAAAAAATACAAATTGGAATGAAATTCTTGAAATTAATTCAAACAGAGCATAAGAACAATATGATACAAGTATTTACAATCAGGAAAAAGAAAATAAAAGTAAATTTTATGAGGAAAACTGTTGACAAAAAAGGGATTCCTATACCTCTATGCATAGCTTTGCTGACGTGTAGTGGGACATCAGTTATCTTTGACCCAAGGCTGAATAAATAAAGGGGAAAGCAAAATCGATTTTTACTACACACGTCTTTACGGATATTCCAAAGCCAATACTAAAAAAAATTAAAAGACTTATAACCCTGCAAGTAACATCTTGCGCACACTAATGTAGGAAAGTTTCATTTACTTTTACGGATTTTCCCTTTCTTAGCTACTTGGTAGCATACAGTAATGAATTTTATGAGTGGAGTGTTCGATCTATAGATTTGCTAAAATAATTTAAATATTGCTAAGTTTATAGTGGGCAGGAATGGCTTCAGGTTCAACCACAGAAAATATAGGTATGTAGAAATATAATTCTCTTATTATTTGCAAATTTACATTTATGCAAAATGAGGTTAAAGTCGTATTGAACTTTTGTTAACCAATCGTACCTACTATTACGTATTATGAACATTTTTGTTTTATTTGTTCTGCAACCAAATAAAAAAACAAATGAGGCTGAAGTCATATATCAGCAAGCCATTGTCTATCTACAAGCTTTCTTGTATGCCAGATGCATGATTAATCGACCGTTTAAAACTCTCCAGTTACAGTGGATTCATTCCTAAGGAGACTGACAAAGTAGATATCATATTGTATTCCCTTTTAAAATTTGGATCACAACTCGACTTAATGCCGTAGGTATGTATATAAACAGTGTAAAATGCATAACAAGGCAATGTCTCAAAAGTTTAATTGCGTATCCTAATTTGCAAGCTATCTTTTCATCTTCCGTGGTTTTATATCCTACATACCAACACCAGATATACTTTCATAGAAATCCTCCATTGACAGGAGACTAATGATTCAGAAACGCGTGGGTTTTTCTTAGGATTGATTAAATTTACCATTTTTTTGCCCATTCTGTGCACATGTTCACCTACTCAGAATAAGTTGCGGATGTAACTTTGTTAACGGGCTCTCCATCTATACCCATCCATCTTCATTAGGAAGTAAAATCACAATCGTTGTTGCTAATTGTTGATTTCCTGAAAGGACCATGCCTTTAAACACAAAAACGTTTGTCAAAAAAAATAAAAAACAAAATACGCCTACAAGTTTGTCCATTTCATTGCGGCCAAAAGGAAACAATTAGGGCACTAAGGTCCTCCTATGAGTACAATCAATACTGACGCTGTGTGTTTTGTGAATCAAATCGATATAAATTGCAGCTGACTGGTTTTCAATACATTCATGGATGTTAACCAAATACACAAAATGTTTATCAAAAATGTTCTGCTGCAAAAGATTTTTCTTTCACGTGAGGGGAAACATTGAATCTATTCTTTCAAATATGGGAAATTTAGGGAAATTGTTTTAGGTGCACAATAGAAATGTTAAATTAATTTGAAAGTGCTAAAATGAAAACAAATTACGAGTCTCACAGTTTAATATATTTTGTTCAAAGACGCGCTACATCCCCCTAAAATTCCCTAAAAATAATCGTACAATTAGGAAACTAAGGTACAGTCATCGCTCTAAAAAAACGTACTTTCTTAATTGCAATGCCACATTAAATTCCCACAAAGTGCTTAATTAGTTAAACATTCCTTACGCGGTAAAAAAAAGAATAAATTTGGTCGCAATCTCCTATTACAACAAAAATGCCCTCGTTTACAAAGTAAGTGGACACAAAACCAAATAATGCCAGGATGTAAATTCAAAAGAAGGGCGATGTCATTGGCTTCAAAATCACGTTAGGATATTTGCTTTTAAAATTATGTGGCATTCCGCTTTGTTCAGTGTCAGATTGTGACTTTTTTTATTGTAAAAAGTCTGTCATAGCGTCCTGTAAATAACGCCTACTTTTATATTTAAAATATGAATAATTAAAATTTGATTACTCATACTGATTACGATACTTGTGCGACTCTAATTTTTGTTTTAGTTCGTTACTTTTTCTTTTTTGTAAATGACTATTAGAGAAGAGATGGTGTGTACAGTTTAATGCAAACAGATTCATTCGTTGGTCAAAAAGAAATATATTATAATTTGTAACAAAAAAAGAATTAAATTTTCAATTAATGGCGAGAAGATATCATGTTTGTGTGTATACAATGTGGCGAGGAGCTTAATTAAGCTATTATTGGGGTTCGGGAGGGGAGCAAGCATGGAGTGAATTATCTGATCATAATCTGATGATAAATATTTTTGTTGCAATTTTATAAAACAACAATTAAAAAATTCTTTCGATTGAAAACCGCAAGGTAATGTGGACCTTTAATTAAGGTCAAAGAAAGTGTCCGATTGATTGAGTATGTTATTTGTAGGTATCATTTATAGATATTTATAACAAAAATTTCCATATTTAGTAAAATTGATCCATTCTAATTCATTCCTATTAATTTCTAATTTAAAAAAAAACTCGAACTTTGTTGAAGCTATTCGCTATCCGAAGCCAAATATGTAATATGAAAACCGAATAGCTAGTGCTTAAATATATATTTTTATAAGAACTTTCACGAAAAATGCAATATTTACTTTTAAGTGACTATTTTACACAAGTAACTTTATCAATTTAAGTTTAGTTTGACATTGAGTAGGTAAGAAAACAGCGTATGTGGCTTTAGAGAAATTAACTTTCCAGAAAGCAAAAAAGACAATCTTTCCTATGAGTCAATTTTTGCGATGTAGATATAACTGTCTCTCCGAGGTATACGAACTTCCTTTAGTAAAAAATTTCGATTGCAATAAATGGAATGTGTAGGTACTAAGATAAGGACCGGCTTTTAGGTTGAGTAAAGAAATATCATTTCATTCGTTTGCAGAGATTCTCATGTTTATTTCTTTGTTATCTTATTATTTCTTTATCCATATCAATAAAATGTCACGGAAAGATGTTTTGTGGCTTATGATATAAGAAGTTTGATTTTTAAGGTAATCTTTATGCTGACCTACGTGGGGCATACTTAATTGTAAAAATGTCTTAGATTTTCCAAAAGTTGAACGTTGTTCAAACGTTGATTTTGATATATGGTGTTTAGAAGGATGGATACAAAGTTTATGCTGTTAGGAAAGTGAACATTTTGCTGATATAGGTTTATAAAAATGTTCACAGGTTAAAATATTCTTTATGCATGCATGTATTATGTCCATTTGATTGATTTTATTTTCTTGTTACTGAATGTTACTTAGACTAGAACCATATTTGGCCAAACTACATAACTCTGGGCAGTTTGGAGAGCAAAGTATAGCATTTAATATAAAAACAAAGCGCAATTAATTATCCAAAATTTAAACCTAAGGTCAATACCTTTTTTTCTACCTTTCTGCATGTCCTTACGTCTACAAAAATGTATTTATTCAAATGACAATGAAAATATTGTCGGCGCATTGGCTTAGTGGTTAGTGTGTTCGACTACTAAGCGAGTGGTCCCAGGTTTGAATCCCGAAAAAAAACAAATTCAAACTCAAGGTTTTTTCTACTGTGACATCTCTCGCGAACGTCTGACAAACAACCGAGATAAAACTGTCATGAAAGAGCTTCTTAATTAATTGGACGCTGCATAAAATTGTAGATCCCTTCCATTCGTCCCAAAAATGAAAAACTCACACAAAACGTATGATTGTGAGAAGCTAGGCCAACTATTTGTTAATTTTTTTTATAACGAAAATATGTGAGCCTGTCAAAAGTGCCCACAACGCCAATGAACAGGAAATAATATTAAAATACCCGCTCACCTTGGGGTTTGAAAGGCTTTTACACAACTCTGTGTTAAGGTCAAAGAAGATCTTCACTTAGAACGCTATGCACATGATTTTTAATTCATATGTATTAGCCGAAAGCCCTGTTACTTGGGATATTACCTATGAACAGTTTATTTTATTATTATGTCAATAAAGCTTTAACAATAAAAAATAGTACTTCTAATTCATATGTGCACATATTTGGAAGAGCACCAAACTGTTCGGAGGAAAATCTTGCTATAGAACTTGACGGTGTTCGATTAAGTAACTCAATTTTATCATACTTAATAAGTTTTTCATCATTATTTGAAGAATATTTTCGTATTTTACTCGGATGTTTGTCCGAAAAACGTGCTCATTAAACTCAATGCATAAGCCGATAAACCTATTGGACTTCCTTCCTTCAAACTTTGCAAATAATATTGTTACGTTCGGTATCCATTATTATATACATGTTTTTTTAAACAAATTTTAAATATTTTGCTACAAAATATATACGTACCTACAATAAAACACGCCAGGAGGATGATGAAGGGAAAGCAATGCATACATAGATAGCATCAAACAAAATAACCCAATTAACTTCAATGTATCAGTTGGTTATCGATTCGTTCGTTAGAGAACAATTTTTAGAAAATTAGATTTCCACTTAACCCGGACACTTCAAGGTTACAGCATTGAATTATGAGCTCATTGGGATGAAAAGAAAGAAGGAAAAAGTTCAAGTTCATGTACACTCAATTTAATATTGATTATTTGTATTCTAGCACTAAATAAAATATTGAAAGTTTCCTACACAGACATATTGATATATAAGATGTCCACTGTGAGTTAAAAACCAACCTTAACCTAAAAAATCTGTTACATTTGGTGGATCACAAGGAAAAAAAATATTGTTATAGCTCCAGATCTGACCAATTCGGCAAAGAAACGTGAGAACATCTCTGTTGATGAAGTATGTACACAAGTTTAACAAATAGGCTGAGATTGGCAATAATGATCGATGCAATCAAAAGGGAAGACACTCTTGTAAAACAGGGATCAGCCTCGAAATTTGTTGTTGTTTCAAACCTATTACCTACGCTTAGCGTTTTTTTGCACCATAAAATATATAAAGTATAAAGTATAAAGGCATGACATGAACATAAGGAATAGGTTTTCCTATTAAAGAGGAGTCGTTTAGAGAGACGAAAACAAAAAAGGTATCCAATAACGTCGATTGTTTTAGACATGTCGTATATAGATATGCTGTTGGTGGAGTCATATCTGTGGTGACAAGAATTAAGTGTAGCCCTAAAAATGGGTTTCAACATCTAAAGACTTTTTATTTTTTGACCAACATGTATCAATTATTTAAATTAATCGAAAAATGGTTTGAATTGATGGCCGTTCGCATTAAAAAGTACTATTACTTAGTATGAAGTAAGTTCAACTAACACAATATTTATTCCCATACACATATTCAACCCGTATAGTAAATTTTAAGTCAATTCATTTTTACATTTACTGATGTATATCTACCTTTGTAAATGCATTTGGACCCTTTTTTCAAAACTTATTACACGCTAATACAGTTTTTCGCTCAATTTCATGATGATCCTTTGTGGGATTAAGTGAATTTGTCCACCGTGGAATAGGTACATACAAACATATCACTCAAATACATACCATTTGTATACCCATAAACATTAAAGCAACAACCTTTTACCCAGTGCAGATTCGTCCTGCAGTCCACTTTATTAATTATTCAATATAAACTCCGGATATGACACTCTAAAAAAAATGGCGTCAAGGGAAACTGGCGCTATTTTTCCGGCCGTAACATGTACTCAACTTATCAAAAGTCAATGTGCACGAAATGTCATGTACATTTGGCATGCGACCAGATAAAATCATTAAAAATGTTCACCGTGTCTTTTTCATATACCCCATAAAAACGGGCATTTATCCTTTGAGGGTTAATTAATATTTTGTTGTGAAAACTTTGGCAGCAGAATATATCTACACAGAACTATTGAGTTCACCAACTCAACGGGTGATAATTTTGTACACCAATATAAAAACATTTAAGTTAGAATTAATTTTTTGCCTCTTTTTCCTTTCAATTTCCTGCAATAAACACAATTAAGTTGAAAATTGCAAAAACTTGGATACTTATTTTAATTTGGCTGGATCTTAAGTCAGTTTTTAGTCCCATTAGTGTATTTGGTGTACGTTTATTTTAATTATATATGAGTTGAACCATTTAAATGGAAATTATGTCTATATGTATAGTACATATTCACTAAAAGAGATCGAAACTCTAAAATAGGTATACATACAGGTACAATTTGTTTTACTTTACTTAATTGCATACAAATATCCTCAGCCGTTATTGTTCTAGAGTCAATACAGATTTCGCTTTGTCAATTAGTCGAAAAGTCTATTTTGTGACCATTTATACTGCGTGGAAATAAGCATATTAAAATATGTAGTACCACCACCTTGAAGTGTGTTTTCCGGAAAAAATATTAAATGTTTCTTCATTTCAACTTTAATATGATCAAAGTAAAGATTATCTAAGCAAACAGCCATTGAAGTTATTATATTTGTCATACAATAAATGCACATATCTGGTTTCTTTTCCTTATAAGGTATATTTGTGAAAAAATGGCGATCACATGAAATGACCATCAACGTCATTTTTGTCCCAAAATAAAATGACGGACACTGCGCGTCATTTAGAATTTTCCGTTGGGATGCCATTAAATGACGAACGAAAAAATTACGATCACATGGTAAGGACATGCCACACCAAAATGACAAATGTCACCTTTCGTATTATTTCGATTTTGCGTCATTTATCTGTTTTGTGATCAGACGGTAATGACCGATGAGAAAAATATGGGGGTTTCTGATTGTATACGGAGCAAGTGGTTGGCATTATTTTACGGTGCATAATATTCAATATAGTTGAAAAAAGAAGAAGTTGGTAATATTTGCTACATAGAAGTTTTGCATAGCTCTTATTTGATTTCTATTAGAAGATTAAGATTATTACAACAATATACAGTATGGATATGTGAAAATATAAGTATCATGATTTGTGCTATAATTTTTGGGAAATAATTAATAATCTGATTTATTCGAATCTTTTGAGAACAACTAAGTACGGGATCTTATTTAGAATACTTATATTATCCTTAATTTGTATTTTAGTCAAAATCTTTAGAACGGTTTTGGGAAAATTTGGCAGACAAAACCGTATTAAATATTGCAATGTTTAGTTTGAAAAATACTATTGCTTAACCATAAGCTGAAAACCGAGTACAAGTTATTGTTCGGGATGTAAGCATTACTTGGTTTTTAAAGTATTTTTGAAATCGAAAGAGGGGTTTTCGAGATGTGAGCAGTTTTTAAAATTAGCGTCTTCAGTGATTCGAATTGAAAATTAAGGACACAATAATTTTGGAAACACCAATATTACTCAAAGTATGAATTTTGGTCAAAATCGTTATTGCCGTTTTCAGGTAAACTAAAGAAACCTGAATTTTTAAAAACAATTACTTTTTCCAAAAATCATTTTTAATACAGAGGAAAACTGAGATTGACATTAAGTTAGGAATGATATTAGCTTAGAAATGAATTTTCGTTACAATCGTAGGTATGGATTGTTTTCGAGATGAGTCCAAATTTTAAAAGTAACGTTATTCGATTTTTCAGCGGAAAACTGAGTATGCAGTCGTGTTAACCTCACCTACTTAAGCTTAGAAGTCAATTTTGGTTGAAATCGTTAGAGCCGTTTTCGAACAAATCAGACTGGTATAAACATTTTATATGGAAAGAACCATTAATATTGAAGTTATCATGCAAAAAAGGAAATACGGCTTCGAACTGTAAGCCCCCAAACTCAAAATCCGAAGATTGAACAAAATCCGGTCAGCCGTTTAGGCTGTAGGCCTCGGAACATACAGACAGACGGACAGAAAAACAACCACAAAAAAAAAGAAACAAATTAAAACCAAAATCAGGAATTTATACCTCATTTCGGCACGAGAAAAACACCAATTGAAAGCACAGATATCGTATTAAATGCTGCGTCATTTGTCATTTGCATATAAAAATGGCGTGCCATGAATTTCGTGCGTAGTCATTTTTTGGAGGCTGCCATTTAAATGGCGCAACAGCCAAAAAGTTTGGTCATTTGTCCTAGGCGTCCTTAAAGGGCGATCACACGGTCATTTTTTTCCGTCATTTTAATGGCACAAAAATCATGTCATTTGGTCTGCCATTTCCCTAGTCATTTAAATGACGCCGAAAATGTTATCCCAAAAATGGCGATCACACACAACGACATTTAAATGACGGCTTTGTGACGCGACTTTGACGTCAGAGCGCCATTTAAAGGACGCACAAAAATGGCCGTGTAATCGGTACTTTAGTAAAGGAAGTGAAAAAAGTCTTTATCATTGGAATCTATCGACAAGGTTTTCCTTTTTTTAAAATGTTTCCAATGTGTATTCAATTCAAAAAGACACAAAAGCCCTCTTAAATATTAAACCAGAAAAATAGGACACTACTTTTTTTGTTCTTCCTCTTTTTCGAAATTAACCCCATTGCATTCTTAGCTTTCGCTGGCGGAAAGAGTTTTCCTTCTCCTTCGTCGTCGATCTCCCTATAGCACCATAAAGTTTTGTCTCTCCACTGAATACCATCCCCAGAGCCATTTTATGGTAGCCGCAATTGCAAAAACAGCACCGGAAGCATCTTTTCCCGAGTTATCGGAATGCAAATGGGTTAGACTTGCCATCATTTATATACTGTATACCTTGCACCAAAAACCATTCTTGTTAAAATGGAAGGATGGCTGAAACAGCTTCCTCATTTAATATGTATTCATTTAACCTGCACACGCAGCAGCTAGCGCATCTGCTAGGGAAGTAGTTTACTCACTCAGCCACTTGCACTAAGCATTTGTTATGCAGAAATTGGTTTGGTACTGCAACTTAAAGTCATTCATATACAGACTCCATAAATTAAAAGAGGAAACATTCTGCATCCGAACCATAAATTGAGCTGGATGAGGGCGACCTATACTGCGAGCTTCATATGTGAAAGTGTGCCACCTAAGCAGAATAAGGAGCTGATCTATTATTGCTTTATCTTTGCTCTAAAAGGGCAACTCTGATATTTGATATTTGGTCCTACCATATTTTTCCCGAGTTTACTTTGCTTTGTTGAGATCGAAGCTCTAAAAAACACTCCTATAATCGACATAAGTTCGTTGAGGAAATTTAACTAGAAATTCGAGTTTAATGGCAGTAAAAATTGGTACCTATATCTTGTTGCATAAAATATATATAAATCTAAAGACATATAACATACATACTTACATTTTAATTAAATCGTTTCATTTTTTGCAAGGTTACTTCGTGCCTCTTAAATCTTAGTCCGGAAAAGAACAAATTAAATAGATATCCCTTAGGCACGCATACTTCGCGTGAACGCAAGGGTTTCCTTCAATCAGAGGCCAATGCTACTTAACTACAACTCTCGACCGTGAACGACAAGACCATTGATGACGCGCAAAAAAAAACTTGGAAACATTGACGCCTTTCATTCAAATACGAGTACACACAAACGGCCTTGAGGGCCTTTCAAGTGACAATTTTAAATTACCTTGATGGTACGAATTATGGATATAAGGATTGCAATGAACTTGAAGTGACAACATACACACAAACACATAACTTTTATTTCATATTAAAGTGGAAACTTTTTTAATTCAATATTTGATTGCATCACATTAATCCATTACATTCATTTTGTATTTACATATGTACATATACAATGCAATTCTTTTTATTTAAGTGATAACAAGTATAATTCAGTTATTTGGAAAGAGCCAACAAATTTAAATAGAGTAACCGTCGCAACAAGAGATTTACTTTTTTCTTGTTTAAGAAATAAGTATAGCAATGCAATTAATTTTGATATAAAAAATGGTTTACGCGATTCTTCTATATTAAACACATAACAACGCACACACACAGTGATATGCCATCTCAACTCCATCGGGTGAGAATATACTCAACTCACACGCAACATCACACGAGTGGTATATTTAGTAAGGATCCGATAGAAATTCGAAAACACAACGCACGCACGAGGAAAATCAATTCACAAACGATAAACCACAATGAAAAATGTATTTTGCTTTGTTTAAAAAAATATGCGCGCCTTTCTTTTACCGCTCGATGTATAGATATATATATTTTCGCAAATTGAAGTGACACACTTAATAGATATATTTAATTATAATTCAAATTAAGTTCAAAATTTGGATTGTGGGGCGTATACGTAACATTTTTCTTTTTTTAATTTAATTTTTTTTGTTGGCGAAAATAAAACAAGTTTTCTCTTAAACACTTAAATGTATTAATCATAGGTGATTCAATTACGATTTTTGTAAAAATATCCTTTGAAGCTATAGTCAGTAATTGAATTAAGTTAAGATTAAAAGACAGACACCTTCACTTGGTTTTTGTTAAGACTAGGAAAGGATTTCACTTTTTTTTATCAAAATACAACAAATGTTTTTAAATTGACCTAGTTTTCTTTTTTTCTTGTGCATTTGTACATTGTATGTTAATTTTTATCTAGCCCGCATGAGGGCTAAACTATATAAAACTTATATTTCATATATATTGGCAAAATATTATATTGCGGTTTTTTTATATGTTCGTGTGTGCTGAAAGTTATGTGTGTAAAATAGGATCACTTTACTCTTTTCGTTTTATCCGTGCAAAAAAAATCCGAAATAAATTACACATCCGTTCACTATACTGTTTTACATGTTTCTGAAGTAAAATAGTTTTATTGAGAAACAAAAAAGCACTGTCTTTTATTGCCTCTCACTTGCCTTGAAAAGTTCCTATGTATCCAGAGCGTCTATGATATGAATAAGTACTGATTATTTCTTTGGTAAAAGCGAGATAAACCGATAGCCGCTGTAATATTTTTCAGAAATTGAATGTCTTCGAAGTGTGTAAACACGTACGATATAGAGAAAAATGGTTCCCTTGGTGATGCTCACATAATGTGTTTTTTAGGAAAATTGTTGAGCTTTATTGTGCAGGAGCATGCGTTTATGCTGTAGTAGTAAAAGTTTCTGGTAGGTAGTATTCAAAAAAAAACAACCTGTCACAGATAAAAACTTTGGGTTTAAACACAAGTAAAACACAACCGGGATTGCATGTATAGAGTAGGTATATCTTGTATTTGCTTGTCTCTAGCTCAAAAATGTAGGGCCATCATACCTATGTACACAAAAAAAATATTATAAATGTTGTTTTCTCTGTATCTTTTAACAGGACAGTATCATAGATTTTCCATTATAATACATATATATATTATAACAACATCGCTTTCAGTTTGTGGAAATGTAGTAACATAAATATTTCAAGGAAGATTATACCATAGGATGGTCTGAATAGCTCTTTCTTTGCAATGCACACTTTTAACTGTTTAAACATATATACTATCTCGTATAATAAAGCTGTTAACCAAACCAGCTTAATCTGCAGTTTTACAGACTATTACGCTTTAAAACTTGTTCTTTTATTTGACTTCCTTCAAATCTTAGATGTAAACACCGTTTCACTGTATTGATATAATCATTTCAATGCGCATGTACACGAAAACTCAAAAAGATTCTCTATGGTAGGTACACAAAGCTTTCCATTGAAAAATGCAAATGTTCCAAAATCCATCTACTATTCGAATGGAGGCTTTCATTCCAATTTCGAAAAATGCAATTTCTTGTTTATGTTTCTGTAGTATATATCTAAGTATTTCATTGAGATAGGTTTCTCACACAATGAGTATATTTTGTATCTCCTTGGATATATAGAATATCAGACAATTATGTAAGTCTTTCAGACGCATATTCTCTCTACAGTTAAATTATTAATAACACAAATAATGAGAGCATTGTATTCCCTGTCTTATTTTATTTTATTTCCTTTAGGAAATAACTAGGATCACAAATGAACCTATTTGCATAATAATGTCTTTGAGACAAAGACAAGTTTCATACCTTCCTTGCTATCCCACAAGCAAGTGTACATTATAGAAAAAAGTAGTTAGTGCTACAGGTACATGCGAACGAATAAATTGGAAGGCTTTCTCACAACAGTAGTACTCCCGAATGTTTGTCGTCACACCTCGAGTAAATGCACACCAGAGCGTTTGCATTTTCTCGAGGTCGACAACTGAGCCACTGCGCCCACTTGTCCAGAATACATAACCAAAATATACATAATTCCAAATTGATAACCCGTGTTATTTTTACTTTGTCTTAAGTTTTCTTTTGTAAACGTTAAGGGACTGTTAAATAAATAAATAAAGCAATTTATCTTGATGTCTAGGTACTGATCATTTCGAATTTTTCGGATCATTTTACTTACAATGAAATGTAAGTAAGGTGTTTCTTCAGAAAACTGAAACATTTGTTACTAAAGCAGCAATTCCTTTTTCTTATCACTTATTAATAGTAAAAATAAATAAGTAGTTGATGTGGACATCGAGAAAACAGGTTCGTAGGAACCTTAGGCCTATAGCCCCGCTTAGTAGTTGAACACACTAACTACTAAGCCACTGTATCAACGTTCGTACACAAAACGGAATATGTATATGATTCGAATGACAAGTTTTCCGATCCCGACAGTTTAGAAAGTATATGTTTATTTACCATAACGGAAAACATACTACCTATACTAATGTTTTTAAATTTAATTTTTTTATAGCTATATCTAAAAATATGAAATAAGGGGAATATATCCGCTGACATTCAAACGCTTAGTCCTTTGAAAGATATTAGGCAAGGGCGCAAATATGGAGAAGATATTATTTTGATTTATGGGCTTCTGCAAACTCTACTTTGGTTGCATTCTTAAAATAGGCACCTCAATGAATGTTCTCCCAAAGATATTGTCTTGAATACCTACTCTAAGAATGCATAGCTGTCTTTTTTTATGTTCTTGTCAGTATTTGAGCATAGTTATATTGATTGTAAGCAACAAGCGATATTTAAAAAAAAAAATTGATTCCGTAAACGAAATTAATGATGACAAAGTTTGTCAAATGATGAACTAAACCGGTCGAAATATACAAGGTACATAGCCCCACTTGCCATTCTTGTATATTTTGCTTGCCATTTTCTCACTATATCTATTTGTCTAGCCACCCTTCGAGCAACAAATTACACTAGAACGTGCCTGTTTATGAAAGAATGTGATCTAGAAAATATTGTCCGTTCTTTTTTTTTTTTTTTTGCCATCCATTCACATATTGCTTTTCTTTTATCTTAACCATTCTACACTGCAAGAGGTTTAACATCAACCATTCATCGGCTATACAACAACAATCTTTCTCCCCTTCTGTGCTTATTTATTTTTTCATAGGGGATGAAAGTATGAATTTCGACAGATTGCCACCATGCTCGACACACTAACGTAGATATATGGAGTTTCACAAATACGTTTGAAAAGTACAGACAAAAGCTTAAAGGGATTTATCTAATACCTCAAATGCTATTGCCATTGGCATTTTACTAGATTTGGCCATATATACGAGTATAGAAAAGTAAGGTTTAGATACGTACCAATCCAACCGGTTAGAAGGTGCAAAATTCAACGAACGGGTGGTAGGTACATCAACGACTTGCTCGATTGCTCTACAGATGAATACGGGTTGAATGATCCAAGAGAAGTCACAATATATCACTTTATTTCATGGCTGTTTTGTCTGGGGGAGTAGCAACAGCACCGTACCAATACCAAAGAACATGAGTGTGTTTATTATTTTGCGTTTTGGTTTCTTTAGATGGGTTGTTTCTATTTCAGTGTGTTTGCTTTCTCGAGCACCCTAGGTAGGTAAACGGAGTTTTTGTTTATGTCGAGTGTGCTAATAAATCACTTAGGTAAGACTTGAGGGACTTTTATTGATTTGTTGGATTGTGGTCTGTTTCCTTGTCAGGATTTTGATGCTATTATAATATCCATTGGGTAACGGTCCTTTTTAATATATATATATATATATATGTATTTTAGGCATCTAAATCGACAGGGGAAAGCTTTTATAATTATGGATAGTCACGACATGTCTGTTCCTTTGGCGTAGGGTAATTTATTTTTCAAGGGCAGTTACGATTTTCTACCATTGATGTATTTTATTTTTCACTGATTTTTCATTCTTATATGTTGTTGCTGTAGAGATGCTAAAGATGCGTGTTGCAAGTCATATTAAACAATTTTAAATCAACTTGCAGTTGTCTTGAATTTATTAATTCTATTGAGATTTAGACAGTTAAATGTTGTTATAGAGAAATTTATAAGTTGATTTTTAGTAATGCGATTAATGAATATTTTTCTTCGGGCCACTTAAACAAATATATGAGTTGAAATGATCCTCTCAAAACGTATACGTGTTTGAATTTATTTATGCCATAATAACATGCATTCATACTTATATAACACATATCTTTTAGCTATGGAACTGTAACCATTGCTAGTATAGAAATAGCAGATAATGTAACATTATGTCTGGGACTTTATTTTTTACGTGCGCGATTCGCATAAAATAGTCGTTAAATCGAAAATGTGTGTCAACACGTTTCCTTTCGAAATTGTATATACGTACATACACTATTATGAGTCCTAAAAGTGCCGGAAATTACAAAGTAAACCATATAATTGAAGTTTTCAGTTACAATTGTTCCGTTGTGTGGTACACAAAGTAAATTATGTATTATGATTTACAAAAAATTTGTTTTTTTCAGTGATCGGATGTTAAGTGGTATATTATCTTGGTAGATACTGCTAAGTGGAATACTTATTACCTTTTTACGTAATCGAAGTAAATTTTGAACCTAGAATGTACCTATATACTTATTAGAAAATTTTAAATATAAATGAAATTCATAAGCCCGTGAATGTTCAATAAGCAAATATAGGTACATACTAGTAGGTTGTGATCTAGAGAAGTCTGTAATTCACATTTGACTTTTTCCATTTTAATTATTTTTCGTTTACCACTTAAAAAAAATCGTTAAAATAAATAATCACAAATACAAAAAAAAAATGTAATGCAAGGCAACGAAAAGCATCCCGGACAACGATAACCTTTTAAAATCCCTGACAATATCTCCCTTTTCATATTATCAATGGCGTTCATTCACATTTCCACCCTTCAGATAACCTTCAAACATTGCATTTCGCATACACACTCTCATTTACATTTAACCTACGTGCTTACTAATATGTACTTATACGTATATATATTATCAGAAAGCGAAACGAGGGGTGTTAAAAATATATTAGCCATTGTTACATCGAGTTCATTTTATGCTATCATCAGTTCCCATGAATATATAGACATGTAAGATATCGATAGATTTGTAAGACAATGTTAAACAGTGAAAACCACGGGTAAAACTGAAAATGCTTTAGACACCTTGTATGTTATTAGATACTATTTACTCAAAGAAATGAAAAAAGATATCACAAATTGATATAAGGACTTCCTTTCCACAAGTCGGCAATTATTGAAGTGTTTAACGTTTTATTTTTCTATAGCTATTGCGATATGTTCGAAAGGCAGACTAAAGTTGAGTGTTATACTCTTTCAACATGTTTAACAGTAACGAAAACATCTTGTAACTGTATTAAAATACTCTTTCAGTTAGTAGGTTCATAATGTGCCCATAGGTACATTGCCAAATTTGTGAATTGAAAATTGAAAAAGAATTTCCGTCTCAAGTATTTGCATAAGCCTCATGTACGCAAGTATGTACAAAAGTTCGTAGAATATCAATCAATAATATAGGTTATACTTGCAGCTTGCAGCCTAATTGTGTATGGTGAATTTTGGAACGGAGTCATTATTGTCTTAATAAAAACGTTTTTTTTTAAGAAACAAAAGGATATCATTATATACTACGGAGTTCGGGCTTCCACTTATATGGCTGTCGCTGTACCTTCAATCGGCTGCTATTTTGAAATAAATTAATAATGCCGAAATAATTAAATTAGCTTGTGGAATAGCTGAAGTTGTATCTATATAAAATGTTAACAAGGAATGTGTTCTACATACTTACTTATATATTTACAGCTACTGCTCGATACTGATAACCATATTTAGTGTCCAGGCTAGATTTTATTAAGTGTTAAGATTAAAAATGATTATTAGTATAAGGCCAACTTACATCAACAAACTAGAAGCACAAGATATAATTTTAGCTTAAATATTATATTCTAATAATATACATAACACGTAATATAACCTACTTAAAGCTTAATCATTCATCCATTAGCATTTCAGGGAACTAATTTATTTAAAGGCTTAAAGTTTACGTTCAGTGTTTCGTAACATTCCAGTCCCTATTATTGCAAGAAACAATAATTAAATTGAATGAAGGTTAAGTTTCATTACCAAATATCAACAGTAACGCATTGTGGCGAAATAAACTGATGCTTCTCTATGAGCCTGCACATTGCAAACATTGTCTTGTTTCGCAACAATAACTTAACCGATGATATGCGAAAATGTGTGGAATACTAATGATCTAATGAATATTTATGTACAGAGATTTCGAATTAATGTCCAGAAGTATTGTCCTTTTGCATATTTTAAATGAAAAGAAAGATACGAAAGTGGTGAGACTAAAGCAAACTTTCTAAATCATTGACTTTACAGGGTACCTATGTAAACATACAAAAGTATCCAACCCAATATCTCAATTTATGATTTACATAAAATGACACTCTATTCATACTCAAGTAAGATACTAAGTTATTTTAACCTTCGTTTAGTCAAACGCGTAGATGATAGATTTTTCTTTTGTCTTACGAAGTACTATTGCGATTGTATTACCTACATCACGTAATAAGTTTATTAATATTTTCTTTATACTCGTAGACATAGATTCGCAATCACAACAATCGTGTCCGCATCATAAAATAATTGGGTAAACTGGAGTGCTTGAGCGCCTATAGAAATTCACTCAGAATACTCTGTACTGCATTTATTATGTTTTTAGTGATAAGTATATTTGCTTTCTTGAGTTGGCGTTAGACCGGCCTATATACCCGTTTGTACATTGACTTAATTTTTAGCTCCTTATGTACGCAGACGAAGCAATTACTTTTCACTCTTTGGGGTTACGCTGCCATTAATTGCTTCTTTTCGTTTTTTCTTTAAATAATTGTGGGTTCATTTGAAATTTAGACCCAAAACTGTAGGTACAATTTAAAATTCTTTTTTAAGTAAGTATTTTTCATCAATAGGATCTGCAATATGTCTACAAATCTATTATGTTTCCCGTTTTATAAGAGGCGGCTTTCCTTTTTCAAGCATTTATAGAAAATAAACTTTTTCCATTAGGACTTCGAAACTAATTTCCAATCAGAGACACCATTTTCGCAGGTATCCCAAAGTGATACTGCATGTACATAGGTATGTGGTAAAATAAATCTTCTTGCCGAAATCTGCCTCTAAAAAATTTAAGGAACTAAAACAAAGTTTTTTGTTTTTCAAGTCCGCTCTCAAATTCGAATTACCTCAAAAGAAATGGTAATCCACCATCTCTTCCGCTATCCAACAATATTACAAATTCAGGGCACTGCCGCAGGATGGCTTCTTTTTGTTCAGTTTGTATGTACTGCAAGTTTCGCAGAAAAAAAATATCAACATGTCCTACATATGCTTAAAGACGGGATGGCTTCTTTCTCTTCAATTTGTAGGTATGTTCTGCCTCTTTCACAGAAAAAAAAAATCAGCTTGTCCTACATGTGCTTAAAGATAGATGAGGAATATAGGAACCATATTGCAAACAACTACTCAGCACCAATACCTGGGAGCTAAGGAAATGGAGGAAGATTCTCTTTAAATTAGGTGAGAACTTTCCGTTTCGATTTGTTAGGTCGGGACATGTGGGTGTAAGATTTCATTTTTACCTTCGTTATTGACTAGCTCACCAATACATAGCTCACATACTCTTAGTAGGACAAAGTTCCCAAATACGAATAAAATCAAGGACTTTGGTTTCACCTCTCAAGATTTGCAATCACAGATATGTCAAGGACATGCGAATTTACACAGAAAGCTTTGATGGTAAAGAAGGTGACGCAAGAAAAGTTTCGCGAGATAGCAAACGTGTCATGATTTCAGCCTTCAAAGTCAGGAAATTGATTTGCCTTGAAGACGCCTTTGTGCACCACCCAAACTCATCAAAAGGGGACGTGCGGGTGGTATGTTGTGGAAAATGCATGTATTCATCACATGTTTCTTTCTATTGAATTTATTTCAAGCAAAAGAGGTGGTATAAGGAGCCCGCACTAGCATAGCATTGCGCCCTTTAGTTTTGTTCCTTTTTGCACTGAAAAAATGCAGGTTCCAAGAGGAATGTCAATGAAGAAAAAAGCAGCTTCAAGAATTCTTTATGAGTTATACGTGGTTCGGAAGAATTTTTCGATTTTCAAACTATCTCCTGAGCATGGGAGAAATGGGTTGAACGAGACTCCAATCGGACTTTATGAATGCAGTGCTCATGTATAAATGTTCGTGCTCATGTATACATGTTCAGCATGAGCTTGGTCTCACCAATCCAAAATGCAAAAGAATCACGTTCCTGCGGCTATACAGGAGACGCTTTTCATTGGTCGATTTGGATGTAAAAGTTTTAATATTCTTCGAATGATCGATGTTAAAGTTCTTTGAGAATTTTTCAGATTTTTTGCAATTAAACTCACTTTTAATATAAGCCTGCCTTACGTTTGCATATGCTGTATGCTATGCATAATCAGCTGTTCAAAAAATTGCTATGTTATTAGGCAACAATTCGAATATAATTTAAGAAAATTGCATTTAATGTATTAATAAATATAGGTTTAAAGCGAATAATTAGGGTTTGCTGCTTTTTCAGAAGTTAGTTTTTCGTTTCTCGACCTTGAACTTACAAAGCTAAGAATTGTATGGAAAATATAACTTTAGTAAGCTTTTTAAAATTATCAAAAGTAATTTTATATAATAAAACTCAATATTTATTCAATTCATAAAATAACAGCATTGGACGAAACGAGGTCTGCAATATTTTTAAGTATTTGGTTAAGCCCGTATGAACCTAAATTTTACCCTTATTTTCATCACATTTAATTATGTTGAAAACTCAGCTGCGTGTAAAAGAGACAAAATGGTTACCGCACTTGTCAGCAAAGCAACCACAAATTTTCAAAAGAATTTATTTTCTTCCTCTTGAGAAGAAAAGCTGCCAGCACCTAAAAAATGTCGTTGTATGGCTACATTAATCGGCTTGGTGTCAGCGTTGCCGTTGGCTTTTCGGAAAATGTATCGTTTTTTTTTTTTGAAAAATGTATCAAAAGTATCTAAATTTAAACCTATAAAATGTATCACAAGAAAATATTGCTTTTTTCAAATAAAAAAAAATATAAAAAAGAAAGAAACAAAAATCCTTACAACAAACATCACATTTTACATTACCTAACAGTCAGTCAATTCATTTAGTAAAAATAACAATAAAAAAAAATTTTAAAAACAAATTTGAAAAAATTTAAATAAGTATTGCAGAGTAATTTCTACTGACTTAAAATTCATTCATCTTCTAAATAGATTTTTAGAATTTGTATATCTACATATTATATTCACCATTTAATTGTTTCGAAAACGCAGGAGCTGAAGATAATTAATGTAGAGATTATTGACATTTGACAACTGTAGAGAGTAGGGGCTTAGAGGAACTTGAATTGAAAAACTCTCCCACTCTCATAAATTGGGAGAAACTTGCGAATGCAAATGGGCTAGTGCTAGATAGTACAGTATCAGATTGGGTGGGAACATCAGTACAGAATGAGCAATAGTCAGTTTCAGAAATAAGAAAACATTAATATTGCCGATCTAAAAATTTGAATTTGTATTTGAAAAAAGATTTAAAATATATGAAAAAGGGAGATTGTGCAGAATTTTAATTGAAAGTTGAAAAATGTATCTAATTGAACCATAATCAAAAAAAAAGTATCTAAGTATCAATGTTTTGCACGAAAGCAAAAATGTAGCTAATTTGATACAATTGTATCTTTGTGGCAACGCTGGTTGGTGTGTACGCACTCACTCCTATCGGGAAATTTCGTTTTAATATTAATTCCATGCTCTAATTTTATTTAAAAAACATGAAAAATGCAAAAACAAAGTAGTAGGCACGGCCATACCAACTAACAATACTGAAACTACCAACTTCGGCCGATTTTCATTACTCGGCTCACCAACAAACTCGCACCATCCGCTGGTGGCTAAGTTCCTGCCAGCATTTATAGAATTTTATCCATTAATTTTGAAATTATTCGTTACGTCGTTTAAAAACAATGTATATACAGTTATGATATTTGAAAGCGGAAAGGACAACGATGCTTGTTCTAAAATGTATAATATGTTTGTAGTATTATATAACATCTGTTTAGATTGTTTTATTCAGAGACAAACCATACTGAGACCCGCCCCAACTCGCAATCCTCTTGCCGCTGGCCCCCTAATTTTTTTCAATTCGACATTTTGTTTTCCTTATAAAACATACAAAAAAAAAATGGTGCCAACCGCGGCAACCGTGGAGAATTGTGATATTCGAATACCACATTATAGCATTACTAAATGCAATTGGTTAGTGTAGTATCGGCACTGTGCGACACTTAACTATAAAAGTAAAACATTGAAAATACTGTTGCACTATATAAAATGAAAATTAAGTACTGAAAATAAAGTCACTTGATACTAAACTTCAGAGCAATCGGTTGTATGATATAGGGTCTCTACAGTTAGTTATTATAAATTTTTTAAAGGCGAATAATTTGAAAATAAATTGCACGACTGGGTCGAACAAAACTTTCTAGTTCATCAAAAGTTTGGTTTTATATTTTCTTAATTTATTAAGTAGATAGGTACAAATCTGAGAACCGATGCTAGATAAAAGAAACGGTGCATAGAATATAGGAAAAGGAAAATTCACTTAAGGTTACTCATCTGAAATTCAGTACATAAATATACCAATTGTCTCAAGTTATGGCTAAATAGTTAGAAGCGTCTACAGTACTATATTATAAGTTCTTACACTTTACAAGGCAAAGTGTTGTTTTCTGATCTACTTATGCATATTTTTATTTTTAACTAAAATATATTAGTAAATATGTTTTAACTTGTCTGTGATTGGAAGTGGATTCGTGTTAGACCGATTTCTTTACATAGATATATAGGTAAGTTTTCAGAGATTTGTTTTTGAGTTTGCATTAGCAGTTATAGACCGAATATGCCGATGGAAGTGTGTGGGGCTGCAATTGAAGTGGGAGTTTCTGATTGTGTAAGGAAGTGGTTGCAATTATTTGAAGATGCATATTCAACAAGGTTGATAAAAGGATAATATTTGCTAAAATGACGTTTTGAGTAGCTTTGATTGCATTTTTATCGGAAGTGGGGAGATTATAACAAAAAATATAGCAAAGATATGTAAAAATGAATCGGCAAACTACAAATAATTAAAAACACAGATTTTTTTCGAATTTTTTGACAAAAGGTACGGCATCTTATTTCGAATACTGATTTTATCTTCAATACCTATGTGTTTTTATGAAAATCGTTAGAGCGGTTTTTGTAAAATTTGCCAGACAAAACAGTTACAAATATTGCAATGTTTAGTTTAAAAAATACAATTGCTTAACTATTTAGCTGAAAACCTATTACAAGTTATTGTTCGGGATGTAAGCATTACTTGGTTTTGAAAGTTTTATCGAAATGGAAAATGGAGTTTTCGAGATATGAGCAGTTTTTAAAATAAGCGTTTTCGGTTGAACATTAAAGATGCAATAGTTTAAAAAACATCAATTTTACTCTAAGTTTGCATTTTGGTCAAAATCGTAATTGCCGTTTTCAAGCAAACTAAAGAAAACTAAATTTTTCCAAAATGACTTCTTTCAAAAATACATTTTACTATGATACAGAGAAAAATTGAGTTTGCCATTAAGTTGGAAATAACCATATTACCTTAGAAATGAATTTTTTTTACAATCGTATGGACCGTTTTCGAGATACACATGTCCAAATTTCAAAAGTAGGTACCGTTATTAGATTTTTTTAGCGGAAAACTGAGTATGCAGTCATGTTAACCTCACCTTCTTAAGCTTAAATTTCAAATTTGGTTTAAATAGTTAGAGCCGTTTTGGAAAAAATCAAACATTTGCGACACAAACGTTTTGACAATTTTTTTTTAATTAACAAATGTACAAAAAGATCTTCAAACATTTTGAAAATGTATGCCTACCTTCACAAAAACTGCGAACAAAATATTCACCATGAAAGCACTTAGTTTAACAATATTAACATTTCTTTCTTACGTGCTGGCGCTAAGAACGTAGGTACCTATCACTCGCAAGGTTGTCAGATGTGGCGATTTATAGCCAAATGGGCGATTTCAAGTCTCATTTGGCGACACGAAAATCAGTTTGGCGACATACCCAAAAACGTGCGATTTTTCATTTTCGAATTAGAATATTAATATATTTTTTATTTCCCACTAGTTACAAAAAAAAGGTAAGGAAAGGTATCGGCTTTGCAAAGAAATTTTGGATTTACGATTGCACATCCCCAAATTGAAGGTTCAGAAGACGACAGATGCTTTAGGACAACCAGAGTTCCTGGAGCTAGGTGAATTTGCCCTGAGTGCACTATCCCTGCCTGCAAGCATTGCGATAAAAAACAAAAAGTAGGTCCAGGATGCAAATCGATTCTTTAAATGCAAAGTGCGATTACGCATTCATTCGAGAGTTAAAGAAATTTGCTGCAATGAGCCTTCTGCTGAAATGCTTTTGGCATTTAATGCCAAGATTTATTAAGATGGTGATTACGATGAAATAGATGAGTAGGTACATCAAGTAACAAGACTGATCTTTTGGTTTTTATGTTGTTTTTGTTAATAATACCTACTATTAGCTGAAGTGTGTGTCAAATGAATTGTTTTCGTTTTTTAATTAAGCGGTTCTTTTTGCATTTAAAATAATAAGTTGCTTGGTTTTATTATATTTTGCAATACTTTTAATTTGGCGATTTATGGCTACGGAGATTTTATAATTTTGCGATTTTTGGCGATTTTTAATTTAAGATTGGCGATTTAAATTTTTATAACCTGACATTCAATGGTAATTCGATTATCTTTGAATATATGATCCATTGAACAAACCAAATGATGAAGTAGTGGAATTCCATATCTCTTCGTCCATATGGCAATACCATACGTTTTATCTGAAAGAGACAATCTAAAATGTAGGTATGTTTTTTTATTGCTCGACAGAGACAGCTACAGCAATAAACGCCGGTATATTATTCCAATTGCAATCAAACCTTAACTAAATGCGCGAAAACAGGATAACGACATTAGTCAATTGAAAATTCGCAAACTATTCGGGTCCGCCATTCGTTTTCGATTCGCGCATTTCTTCTCTTACACCTTCATTTTCATTCTGTCAATGTGTACTCGTTTGATATTGCTATGTAAAAAAACGGCAATTTTCCAATTATAAGAAAAATTACAAATTTCGTGCGCAAAGTGTGAAATAAACTTTCTTTGAGTTGCGTAAAATAAGTAAGAAACACTCAAAATATAAATGATTTGTACCTCCGGTTTTAAATAAGAAAAAATAATTACTAGTATCACAAAGCGTGTGGTGAGAAAAAATATATTGGAGTCACATTGTCGCATTACCTGTCTTCTTCTGTTGTACGTTCTTTGTAGATAAATTTGTTGACGACATCTAAGTGGGAAGGAGAGAGAACTTTTACGTTTGTCACCGCCAAAGTGGTGAACTATCGATAATAAAAAAAAATTTAACAAAACCGAATTGCAAAAATAGAAGAAGGAAACGAAACTTATATTTCCTGCTGTTGAATCGTATTTTTTTTTGTAAAGACGGCGCAACGATGGGAGCGTACTTGTCTGAACCAAAAGTGGACAAAATCTCCACGGATGAGGTGAATGAGTTGCTGTCAGTCGGCGCTAGCTCCATGCAAGGATGGCGGAATAGCCAAGAGGTGAGTTTAAGCTTGTTTTTTTTTTTTAGTTTTGAACGCCCCTTTCATTTTATGTGACACAGTCACAAAAGATTGACAAAATTGAATAATTATATATCGTTTATTTAATTAGGATGCTCATAACTCGATCCTGCAATTTGACAAGAACACATCTTTCTTTGCGGTTTATGATGGCCATGGTGGCGCTGAGGTTGCTGCATATTGCGCGGATAAATTGCCAGAATTTTTGAAAAAACTTGATACTTACGTGGGGGGGGAGTTTGAGCTCGCTTTAAAAAGTGCATTCCTTGGATTCGATGCAACCCTGTTGGATGCTGAAGTAATCGAAATATTAAAAGTATTAGCCGGTGAACGTAACGCTGAAGGGGAGGATAGCGAAGCAGCCGATGATGACGAAGATGCGGAAGTCGAGGATCTTGCAGAATTGCGTGAAGAAGGTTCTTTGCCCCTAGATGCTGTACTTGAAAAATATAAGGGCGTTAGTATGGGTATAGTTCCAGCAGTAGCGCCATCAATGCCCAGCATCAAAAAGCTTATTGACGGACCAAGTGGTTCTAAACCACAATCTCCTGTCTTGCGGGGAAGGCGGCAACAGCAGGAGAATGGTAATTTTTGTAATGATCATATATTATCATTTATTTTACTATGTATCTGTGCGTTTCTTGCAGATGAATCTGCTTCTTGTTCTACAAAATCAAAGGAAGAAGCAACAACAACGAAGTTTTCGAAAATGGATACAGACGACGACTCTACAGTTAGCAGCAGCTCTAACCAAAAAAAAGAAAGTCCCGAGAAAAAATTATCTATAACGTCGAATGGATCATCTACCCTATCTTGCAGTCCAGATAGCAGTGTGGTCAAAGAAACTCTTCAGATGGAAGTGTTACATCTTGCAAAGCTATAGGCGATAGTGTATCTTCTTCTGACGCTGCATCTTGTGAGGCAACACAATCAAGTGAAAAAATACATAATGGTGAAGTTTGTTCGCCTTCTCGTGGCACAGTCGTAGCCACGTCATCGGAAAAATCGCCGGCACTCAGTCGTGTAGCTAAAAAAGTCGCCAAGTCAGGAATTTCCTCAACAGAGATGGAAGACGATACATCCTCTGATAGCGATGCAGATTTCCAAGGTTTGTCTTAACTCTAAGAACGACATTATGTTATTATTTTTATTGACACGTGTGTTGAAATTCTAGCGGAAGAAAACTCTAGCACCGATGATGATGGCCCTGTAATGGATTTTTTATCAGAAGAAGACGATGATGATGACGACGACGAAGAGGCTGATGAAGAAGATGAAGAGGACGAGGAGGACGATGAAGAAGGCGCATTGGCGAATGAGCAGTTCTGTGCCAATATGATCGAAGAGCCTGGCAAGGACAGCGGCTGTACTGCTGTAGTTGCATTGCTCAATGGACGCGATTTATATGTGGCCAATTCGGGAGACTCACGCTGTGTCGTGTGCCGCAATGGCAAGGCTATTGAAATGAGTCTTGATCACAAACCAGAGGATGAAGAGGAAAGTGCTCGTATCATCAAAGCAGGTGGACGAATTACTCTTGATGGCAGAGTCAATGGAGGTCTTAACTTATCACGAGCCATTGGTGATCATGCATATAAAATGGTTTGTATTTGTTACCTACCTATACAAAAAATGTATATTAATTAACAAACCTCAATTTAGAACTCAGATTTGAAGCCCGAAGAACAAATGATCTCAGCACTGCCAGATGTGAAAAAGCTGATCATCAATAAAGACGATGAATTTATGATTCTAGCTTGTGATGGCATCTGGAACTTTATGACTAGCGAAGAAGTTGTACAGTTTGTTCGACACAGACTAAAGGATGGCAAGAAAAAAGTTTCTCAGATCTGTGAAGAGGTGAGCTAATTTCATACAGAAATTTTCAGAAATAGGTATAAAATTGTTTACGTTCTCCAGCTCTTTGATGCATGCCTTGCTCCAAACACCATGGGCGATGGCACAGGATGTGACAATATGACAGCCGTAATTGTCTGCTTCAAAGATAAAATTCTCGAAATGCCTACCAAACTCAAAGAGGAGGAAACGGAGCCTGTGGTCTTGGCCAAAAAATTCGCAGATGCCGAGGCAGCTGATGTTAACCTGCAACAATCGCTAAAACGTTGCGCTTCACCTTTATTAGCAAACAACCCAGACCCCGCTGAAAACTCAACCAAACGCTTGAAGACTGATGAAAATATCGTTGCTGCTGTTTCAAACGAATGCGACAGCGGTACTTCATCGTCAACGTCATC